>JAGKTI010000085.1:30046-72662 GCA_018397915.1 Birgus latro
ATATATATATATATATATATATATATATATATATATATATATACAGTAGGCGCGGAAAGTATTGACTTTTTTTGCCGACGTCATTCTTTTTCGCGTTAAGTGAAGTAGGGTCAATACTACCCTCCCCTGTGATGCGAAATGAGCTGACGCTTTTTCAACGGGAGCTGGCAACCCTGCTTGATAGGTTTGGCACCACAGGAGCAGGCTCAGTAATGTTTGGGCAGCCACAGGAGGAGGATTGTCTCTGTGTGTGATGCACCACGAGGGCATGTTTTGACTCAAATAACACAGTTATTTGGTTACCTACCACATTCTCATCATGCCTAAAGTAACCACAAGCAAGGACAAACGTGTGGAAGTGATTACTTTATACAAAGCTGGCCACAAACTCCCATTTATTGCAAATCAGATGGTGTTAGACTGAGGACAGTGCAGAGACTGGTGAAGCGGTTCAAGGACAGTGGGGAGGCCATTCCTCCCACTCCACTTCCCAAGCCTGGGAGACCTCGTAAGACAACCTTCAGGACCCGTCAGCTGATCTCAAGGCAAGTTAGCAAGGATCCAAGGCTAACAGCACGGGATTTAAAAGAAAAGAACCCACAGTTGCTGGCAGATGTGTCTGTCAGAAGTGTGCAGCAGCTGTTGCATGACGATCTGGGCTACAGGAGTTTTTGTGCTCGTAAAAAACCACTGCTAACTGCACTTCAGAAGAAAAAGAGAGTAAATTTTTGTAAGAAATATCTTGCCTGGAGTGAGGAGCAATGGAAAACTGTGCTTTGGAGTGATGAGTCAACATTTACTGTCACTGGTACCCCTTCATCACGAGTGTACCGCAAACCAGGCAGTGACCCCCTGGATCCTAAGTACACTTCCAAGTTTGTTAAATACCCAGCCTCACTCATGGCTTGGGGCTGCTTTACATATTATGGTGTTGGTAGGTTGGTAATTCTACCTGCAAATGAAAAAGTGAACCAGAACAATTATTTGGAGCTCTTATGTGATGTTTTAAGTGACTCTTTTGATAAAACCAAGGCAAGAGTATTTATGCAAGATTCTGCCCCTGCACATGTTGCAAAGTCAGTGAAACAGTGGCTAACAGACTGTGAGGTTCCCTTTATTCGAGATTGGCCTGGAAACAGCCCAGATATCAATCCCATTGAGAATTTATGGGCGCACATGAAGCGGCAGCTGCGTAATATGGACACATCATCTTTGCCTAAACTTGAGGCTGCAGCTATGGAGCAGTTTTAGTCCATCTGTTCTGCAAAACTACGCCATCAGTCTCCCCAGATGCCTTAAGATAATAAAGGTGAAGGGGAATGCCAGTAAATACTAAATTCAATTGTGAGTGTTAATTTATTTGTTTCTCCTTGCTAACCACAAGAATGTTTTCCTTTTTTAAGATGGCGTCAACACTTTCCGCGCCTACTGTATATACACTTAAAACATTATCTCCAAACACTATTACATATGCTCCAAATATCACATATATATGTATATATATATTTATAAAACATTATCTTCAAACATTATTACATATGCTCCAAATATCAGTGTGGATAACAATTCTCTATATAATTAATGCAGTAACAACAACCGAACTGTCTGTCGAAATATTTCACTCTCCCCGTGGTGTCAGCAAAATCCTACAGGGTTCAGTAACGTAAGTTTTGTTTAAGTGGCTATGATCTAAAAGGTGCAGTGTTGTGTTCTTAATTGACCATATGAAATACTGCACCTCCATATCTCAAGCAATTACAGAGCAGTAAGCTATGAAAAGACCAACAAGTATTTCTGGACTCCATATATATTACAAACCTATCACTGAAGTCATAACGTGACACTGTACAACAGTGGTTTCAATCATGTTTCATAACTGGGCTCGTGTGTTTTGTTTGAGAGAGTCTTATTAAGGTTCAGTTTAGTGAACCCCTCCATCATGAACTGGCCAGTGTTTGGTGGCCCATCATTTCTTCAACCTTGCCTTCGAGTCTCCTCCAGCCAGGGGGGTAAAGAAACTAGGGATCGCGACTGTACATGGAGTCCACAGTAGCAAGCGACAGATACCAGCTCACTGTAATGCTATCTGGCCTTAACATAACCTATAGAATCTTCATGAAACTGACAATAATTGTTTATAACAGACAGCCAGTTTTGGATAGAACTGCTTATGTACCTTAATGACTGGCTGGTCATTGCATACACAAAAGACTGCTGCAGCTACTTAGTGGAAGGAACTCACCAGTGTGTAGGGTGCAATGGCCTCCTTGCAAACTCCAAAAAATCTCTCCTCAGTCACATCCAGAATGCAGAATGGCATAGCATCTCTACATCAGCTTGACTATGCAGGACAAAAGGTTTATGAGTGGATATGAGGCAGGATTGACGGGGTTGAAGCTTAGCGTCATATTTTAAGTGGCTTTGGATTCATGATATGTCTTACTTTGTGATTTATTCTGTATGTTACACCTAATATCCTCTTTTGTGTTTTTGATTTAAAGTTGATAGTTGTTGTTGTTATTGTTGATCAACCCTGGTCAGTCTGGCCAAGCAGACCCATCAACTGTAGGCAAGCAGCCGCTCCTACATGGTCGTCCCATACAGTAAACTGGTGTTCCCTTGCGGTTGACAGCGCCTCGCAACAGTCAGCTGTAGGGAAAAGTGTGGAGGTTTAGTTTCCGAATGGACACCGCATTTGCCTCTCTCCACCCAGTTAGCAGAGGCATCATAGCAGGCTGCACATCACCCAGTTATCTGGTTATATGGTCACTACTTTGTAAATAGTCCTCTGGGTTGCAGGAAAACAGTGTAGAAGCACCTGAAGTGGAAGGAAGAGTAATAAAAAGTGACAGGAAGGAAAGTAAAAAGTGAGAAGAGAGGTAGTCAGACACAGTATTACAGTGACCCCTCCAATTATGCGGCTAATGTATCATTGGATTTTTCTGCAGAAATTGCATCCTGCAAATGGTACTATAGAAACCCATATTATAAGGCTAATTATTATGGTGAAATCCAAAAATTGTCCAAAGTCCCTCTTTTGTCCTTGAACATTTTAAACCCCCCTCCCTCCAGTCATAAGTAATATTGTAGTAAACATAAATCCTGTAGGAACATCACTAAGCATAAATAAATGGTTAATTAGAATGTAGAGAGTGGTAAAAAAGTGGTGAACAGTTAACCCTTTGAGATTCCGACAACACGATTTCGTGTTGTCATAAATCCAACCGTTGAGATTCTGATGACTCGAATTCGAGTCATACAAATTTTTTTTTTTTTTTTCTTTTCATCTGCCTTGTTCGACATACACTATCCTGTTTACCCTTTTCCAGCCATTTGTTTTTACAGTGACAAGTACATCAGATAGGTATGCATAATAAATAGGTTTTTACCATGAATAATATCGGTATTATGGCGTGGATATTTGCCAGCGTGACCGCGAGAGCGTGATGTTGATGCGCCAACAGGAAGTAAAAGTTTCTCAGCATATCTCAGAGGATAAATAGCATAAAATGCCATAACCTATATATCAATGGGAAAGGAATTTACTGTAGACTGACAAGGTGCAATAAGAATTCATGTGAATCTAAAATATAATTTTTTACAAATATTTTTCTACGGAAGGGTATGCGATTTTTCCTTATTGGCTAAATTCAGCTCATCCTGTTGCCCTTTTATATATCGTTTTTATCACTTTCAATGACATTAGCATAAAGAGCATTTATTCAGCTTTACAATGACACCCAATTTATTACTTTACCATGAATAGTAAACGTGTAGGAAGTGTTTACGGTATATAAAGTTACTTCACAGCGGTGGGCAGGCAGAGTGAAAACTTAAAAATTTTATCATTTTACTTTTGCTTTTCTCTGTGAAAACCAACATTTAATTGCCATAACCTATATATCAATAGAAAGGGAATTTACTTTAGATTTGTTTGTGGCCACCCCGTTCGGGATTGAGGCGTCTGGCAATAGATAGATTTCTCTATGAAAGGGTGTGCAATTTTTCCTTTTCGGCTTACTTCTGCTCGTCCTGTTGACCTTTTAGCTATCATATTTACCATTTTCAACCATGCTACGATAAAGAGCAACTATTCAGCTTTAAAACGGTACCACATTCATTAGTCTGACCTAAAAAGTATGTACAACTATAGCTGCGCAATGGCACGCTTTATTTACGCCCGGCTGAATCTGGCACAGACACAATCGGCGGAGACCCGAAAATCTCAAAGGGTTAACATGACAGGAAATGGAACATTGCACGGATGTTGGGGAGGGGTGTATCCAAGGGTGAGGGGAGAGGGAAGAGCATGCAGAGTGCACCTGCATGGCAGCCATGCTTGGCGGTCATGTTGTCACCATGCGGGACTATGACTGTTGGCACCTGACAGACCATGTCTTGGGGATGCCAGTTTCTGGGATTTTCCTACATAAACCAGATTTTTTCCCTTGTAACAGGAATCGGAGTAGGGTTTATTTCCCTGTGAAGTGGTGAAAATCGCAACTGGACCCCGCGTAACGTTAGGGGACGCAGTAGTAGTAGTGTCGTTGGCGGTGGCGGCAGCAGCTCAGTCACAACTCCAAGATTATTTGAATGTGAATACAGTGAACTTCAGATAGAAATGACCTTTTTCTTGCAGTCCACCTTCCCCCATTTTGGGTAATAACGAGGGAATTGAGGGATGTTTATATAACTAGGAACTAGAGCCACATAGTGCCATCACATGAAAAGATGAAGGCATCCCAGACCTGCAACATGTTAATATTAAAATTTATAAATAACATACATAATCATGTTAAGGTTTAATATGCTGAAAAATTCACAAAGTTAGAGGTGCCATGAAGCCTTCCATGCCACTTTAAATACTAGCCTTAGGTGGCTCTTGGAAGGGTAGTAGGATCTTTTCCAACTTGAGGGGAGCACACTGGACCTATAGCTACCATTTTGTAGGCATAAATTTTTCAGTTGGGTGGTGTATTTTGTACTTCGTTTTTGCTGCTACCAGTTTTCTTCAGCTTGTAGGTGACTTTCAAAGCTGGGGAAGTTAGATATACTGTGGTCTACATTAGCCTCTTCACTATTAGAGGACTGCCCTAAGTTGGGTAAAACTACTCCAGTAATAGCAAGATTGAAATGTTTATTATGTTATCAGACTAAAGGGGTTTGTGTGTTATGTCATCAGACTAAAGGGTTGTCATCAGACTGAGGGGTTTGTTTGTTGAAGGTTGCTTTTTGTTTATAGTTATGTGCATTATGAATTGATTTGGGATATTGTCAAGGCCTATGAAGCACTACAGAGCTTCCTGTGCCACCTTAAATGTGGCCGTATGTTTTGCCATACATTAATCCCCGAGTTCACTAGAGTAGGTGGTAATGTTGTGGTTTAGATGCTGAAGATGGAAGCTATAAAGATTTGTTTAGTGTTTTTTACGATTTTCATGTAAGTTCAAGCAACTGTACTAGTCAATTTTCACCACTTCTTGCCCTTCCCCACAGGCTAAACTTCAGATGTAGATGGCTGGCTTGGAGCTGGAGACTGAAGTCAGTATAGAAGGCAGCTTGAAAGTCAAAGGATATTATGGCGGAAACACCAAATCTACCAAACGAAGGACATCAGCACTCTTCTGTTACTTGTTGATTTTCTACATTTGTTAGTTTAGTCAACCAAAAAAGTATCAGCCCTCATGTTGCATTCTGAAACATGGGCAAAGCATTGTGATATATGAGGCAACCTGTAATTATAAATGCAGATATTGTCCTGGGTAATTATTTTAAGTGGGAAGCACATAAATTGTTACATATTGGATGGTATATTCTTTGAGGCAGTATGTTAATAGATTGATGTATATGTAGAACGCATTTTCACAACCGTCGATCCCCAGGTGTTCGATGCATTTTCGATTGACTGTACAACGGTGAAAAAGTAAGGGAAATTTGTGAACTACTTAGTGTTCTGAGGTTTAAATACCCATTTTATTAATCATCTCTTGGTGCCCTTTCAAGTCACCTACCCCCTCCCCTCATTCTAAATATGATGATGATTATTATTATTATTATTATTATTATCATTATTATTATTACTATTATTATTATTATTATTATTATTATTATTATTATTATTATTATTATTACACGGATGGTTTCAGTGGACACAACGTTAATCTTTATTATTATTACCTGGATGGTTTCAGTGGACATGGCATTCATTGTTCACACTTTTGTATCTGTTTCAAAACTTTGCTCAACCCATCATTGATTGGGAAGTATTCTATGTATGCATTATTATTATTATTACAGTAGGTGGGGGCACTCACCATCCACTCACTCGATGTAGTGCTGCATTCCGGTGTCTGCCCTTTCCTCTCCTCCATTCTTCTTTCCTTCCATCCTCTTCTCTCTTTCATTCCTTCACTCTTTCCTTGTCCTTCTGTCTGTGGGTGACTTTACAGTCCCTCTTCTGTCTTTCTTTCCTTCATTCTTTCTTCTTCCTTCTGCCTATGGGTGACTCTACACTGAGTGACAAGCCAAATGATTTCCTCTCCTCCATTCTTCTTTCCTTCCATCCTCTTCTGTCTTTCATTCCTTCATTCTTTCCTCATCCTTCTGCCTATGGGTGACTTTACACTCTCTCTTCTGTCTTTCTTTCCTTCATATTTTCTTCTTTCTGCCTGTGGGTGACTCTACACTGAGTGACAAGCCAAATGATTTCCTGTACACCTGGAAACCATTTACTACACTGGATGGTAACCATATAACCTAATTATGGCGCTTGGTGGTTTACTGAGTAAATACGACGCTCCAGTTGGATTGAGCCGTCGACGGTTTATACCCAAGGGGTAGTTGGGGTTTATTGCTCACATGGTGCCACTCAGGGATGAGTAAGGCTGGTCATTCTCATCTTAAATGTCATAACCAACTTTCCTAGCCCCAGCTTCCTGCACTGCTCATGGGGCAACATAGGATTGGATGATGGATGGATGGAGAATTATTATTATTATTAGTAGTATTACAGTAGTAGTATTATGAGGCTGGTCACTCTCATCTTAAATGTCAGGACCAACTTGCCTACCCCCGGGCTCCTATGCTCCTCGTGGGGCTATATAGGATTGGATGATGATTGAGTGAATGAATTATTATTATTTTATTATTATTATTTTATTATTATTGTTATTAATATTGTTATTGTTATCATCAACATTATTGTTGTTGTTGTGATCATCATTGTAAAGGATGAGGTGGAGGGATGGTGTGGAGAGGTATATGAGAGGGGGGTGTGAGCCAGGAGCAGGTTAGTGAAATGGTGGGGGACAGGGTGATGTGGAGGCAATTTGTTAGTGGCCACCCCTTACGGGATTAAGGGATCTGGCAATAGGTAGATAGATAGATAGTAAACTTTGACATGAGAACAGAAAAATAAGAGAGGAGAGTGTGTGTGTATGGAGTTTGTAGAATGGATAGGATGAGAAATAGTGTGATTTGTGAAAGGTATTAAGTAAGGAAGTCTGTAGACAGTATGATTGAACGGTGTGTATTCTTGGATGGTATGGAGAGAATGTAAATGAATAGGAGGGTGAAATTTTGTATTGTCTCATTGTGGTCATACAGTTTCATACAAAATCATAGTTTCAAAAAATTTCATACGATACCATCCAGAGTCAAACACTCCTCAGAAATGGTTTGAAATCTGCTGCCATAGTCATTCAGTTTTCATACAGTTTCAAATTAAATGGAAGTGACGTCTTGCTGCTGTCAAACAATCTATCCTGCCTTGATCCTACCATAAATCTTTGGGCTGTCACCATGGACATATTTAATATTTACTATTTGTTAAATAAGAATTGTACTACATCTTAATGGAATTGATGTCATAATGATATTACGATCCATACAGTGAAAGCAACACTGGAGTATTTCAGAAGTCAGCTTTGTCGATGATGTAAAAATGCCGAGACATATTACCCCGTGGCAGTATTTCCAGTTCGGCATCAGAAGGCAAATTTTATGAACAGATTACCCATTTCACTTGCTTTTAAACATACTGTAGACCTTCCCTTTAACAGACTAACTGGGGGGTGGCCCAATTTGATAAAGCTTAAAATCCATTGTATCAGTGGTCCTCCCGTGAGGTGGGATTTCAAGAACATGTGAAAATGAATGAAGACAGTAGTATATTCTAATACTGAAAATGAAAATTATGCCCATTTGATATTAACTTGGCCCATAATTTCGTCCTGTTACACTTTATATCGCATCCTTGTAGGAGCACAAAGGTCAGGAAACACATGTATTGTCATCCATTGTGTCCCATTTAACGGACACTGTTCATTATAGCTGACACAAGTTTGGTGGCTTCATGGTGTCTGTTAAATTTGATATCTGGTTAATTGAGATGTGTTAAATTGATGGCCTTCTGTATTTTGAGCATTTTTTGCTTTACTTTTAAAATCTGTATTTAAAGGTAATACTGTGGACATTATCTGCAGTTGGCCTTTCTTTCAGTTTGTAATTTAAGGAGAGTAGTTGAGAAGTCAGGTACAAGCTGGTAATGAGTATGTTATTGTCAGCATCCAATGGCATCTTGGAGCAGTTGAAGTAAAATCAGATTGTTGAGATCTTAAATACCCCCTAATGGTTTGGATGCTGTCAGTTGTTATTTAGAGGATAATAAGAACATACAGTAGTACCAGTTTGGCTACCCATTATTGTCAGTAGTACCAGATTAATTTCCCTGCAGAGAAAGTAAGGGTTTTGTCGAGGAAATCGGCTATGAACTGCATACATTTGCAGTGTAATAGCTCAATTTAAGGTCAGTATTTCAGCAGGACTGCTCTTAAAATTATTCTTTGGAATTCAGAAGAATGTAGTTCACGACTTGCAGGATAAATAGCACCTTCATGGAAGCTATCTTGACAAAGTACAAAAGTTTTTCTCATGCCGCATGTCTGGCTCTGCAGCCTGGATTTTTTTTTTTTTTTTTTTTTTTTTCGTGTTTTTTTAAAGATGGGGCACACCATCCACTCACTTGATGTAGTGCTGCTTTTGGGTGACTCCACTTTCCTCTCATCCTTCCATCTTTCTCTCCCTTCTCTTCATTCTGTCTTGCTTCATTCTGCCCTGTTCCTTCTGACTGTGGGTGACTCTACACTGAGTGATAACCAGATTGTTTCCTGTACACCAGGAAACCATTTACTATGCTGGGTGGTACCCATATAACTAAATTATGGCACCTGGTGGTTTAGTGGGTAATTATGGCACTTCATTCGGATTGAGCCAGGGCAAGTTAAATGCAAGTGGTGGTTGGGGTTTATTGTAGAGATGTACCGATACCAAAATTTTGACCAAAACTGATACCACAAAATTGGACTGATACCGATACTACTACTGATACCGATACCAGTGCCTTGGAGACCAAACTATTAGGCTGTTGCCCATACTTGTGCAGCTTTCTTTTTTTCAGGTTTGTTATTAAACTAGGTCACTTGGACACTTAGGTAAAAGTAAAAAATAATATGATACTAAATAATTGGATATTACCAATAATTTATTTTTCATCCCTATAAAACATCCAAATTCTGTTTAACAAAATAACTTCCAGTGAATGATACTCTGTGCGCTAAATTCCTTTTAAGTATCGGTAGTATCGGCAGAAAATGAGCTGATACTGATTCCAATACTGTACTCTGAAAAATGGGCCAGTACTACTGATACTGATTCATCGGTACATCTCTATTTTATTGCTCACATAATGTCACTCAGGGTTGAGTGAGGCTGGTCACTTTCATCTTAATGTCAGGACCAACTTTCCTTTCCCAGGACTCTTACTCTCCTCATGGGGCAACACGGGATTGGATGATGATTTATGATAGGATCAGGGTGGGATGGATTGTTTGACAGCAGCAAGGTGTCACTTCGACTTTGAAACTGTATGAAGATTGAATAACTACAGCAGCAGATTTCAAACCACCTCTGAGGAGTGTTTGACTGAATTTTTTTTAAACTATTATTTTGTATGAAACTGTATGACCACAGTGAGACTACAAAATGTGGCATCAGTCATATATACCCTTTTCATTACCCTATTCATATACATTCTCTCCAATAAATGCTTATGTATCAAATTGTATGACTGTGATGAACCATGTAAAACATGGCATGAATTGAAGATGGGAAGAGAAGATGAATGTATGTGGTCACTCCTTATACAATAAAGCAAGTTACAGAAGGTGGTTAGAGATCGTGAGATGAGTTGTGTATGGGAAAGCACGTGAAAAGAGTTTGGACCTCCCCCCAGTTTTTCTTTTAACGGTAGGCATTGGATTTATTATCTCTTAGGTAATACAAAGCACATCTGTGAAAAAATGTGCAGTTGTTAGGCCTGTGTTGTAGTCAGGATTCCAGGAGCATGAATGGTGATTGATTCCTGAGGCATGAATGGTGATTGATTCCATGGGCATGAATGGTGATTGATTCTTGAATCATGAATGGTGATTGATTCTTGAAGCATGAATGGTGATTGATTCCAGGGACGTGAATGGTGACTGAATGTCTGGGCCATTTCACTGAGCATATTGTTGGTTAGTGCCCTCTCTCATGATTTGTATTCCTTGCATTATAGACTCTTTATTTCATTCCTTTGTTAGGTGGGAGGTAGGGATATTGATGATGATTATTATTATTTTGGTGGTGGTGGTGGTGGTAGTATCATCCTGACCTTGTGCCCCAACCATTGTCCTCCCCTTCCTTTCCTGCTCCTGCCCCTACCTCCTCCCCATCCTGGCCTGCCCCCACCGTCTCCCTGCATGTCTTTTTGCTGAACCTCTTCTCTCCTTGTCTGCCCCACTTCCTTCTTACCTTTTTTGATTACCTCACCCCCTCGCAGTCTAGCTGCCTTTTTCCCCTCCTTTCCTTCGTGCCGCACCCCGTCTGTCCCAGATGTCTGCCTCCTTTCCTTTGCTCCCTCTCTCCCTTCCTAAGTGCCTGCCTTCTCTTCTTCATCCCTTCCTACATGCCTGCCTTCTCTCCTTTATCCCTTCCTACATGCCTGCCTTCTCTCCTTCATCCCTTCCTACATGCCTACATTCTCTCCTAATATCCTCCCTTCCTACATACCTGCCTCACTTCTTTCCTGCCAGATACTTTCCTTCCATTCCATTATCAGTTCCTTCTTTCAATTCTTTCTCCTTCCTTGCCTGTCTCATCCTTTTGCTTACTTGCCTCATCCCCATCCTACCGACATGTTTAACCTATTCCTTCCCATACCTCCTCCCTGCTACCTGCCTCACGTACTTCACCTCTCTGCCTCACACACTTCATGTCTACTTCACCTCGTCCCTATCCCACCAACTTCACCTCCTCCCTGCCTCACCTACTTCACCTCCTCCCAACGTCACCTACTTCACCTCCTCCCAGTGTCACCTACTCCCAGCCTTACTTACTTCACCTACTCCCAGCCTCACCTACTTCACCTCCTCCCTGCTTCACTCTTCATCTCCTCCCGGCTTCACTCTTCATCTCCTCCCGGCTACCTTCCTCACCTCCACCTTGCTACCCACCCCACCTCCTCCTTGCTACCTGCCTCAGCTCCTCCCTGCTACCTCCCTTATCCCTTCATACCTTCCTGCCTCATCCCCACCCTGCGTATCTTCCTTACCCCTTCGATGAAGATGTGCTGAGTGCATTGAATACCTAGGATAAGGAATACTGTGGTTTGTAAGAAGTCCGTAAGGCAGTGTGTTACTGTGGTTGAGAGTGTGTGCTTAGGTGATGTGATCAATTGGGGAGAATGGATGGAACCAGGGTTGAAAAAAGATATAATTATGTGAGTTAGTAGGTGTGAGGGGGTATGGGTACCACACTGATCCAAATCAACTCCTGGTTCACACCTTCCAGGATAGCAAATTATATTTACATAATCTAGGTGCATCATGCCAATAAGTTTTGTTGAAAATATCAGTTTTTTTAATATACATTTGCTGCATCAGTGCAGGGCATTATGATAAATAATGACACAGTAAGCAGTGGGAAAAAAAAAAAACCTCAGAACATTAGTTTTTGTATTATAGAGATGTGGAGCAAGAACACTACCAGACGTTTTGCATTACACACTCCAGAAAGTATCATCAGCCATGTGATTTGATGGTTTTACAGACAGTATTGTTGCAGTATACTTTTTTTTATCAGGGCAAATATTTCTGAATGGATTCGTATATTTTATAAAATTAAATAAATTTAAAAAAAAAGTGTGGTAGGTGGGGGTGCCCATCATCCACCTACTGAGTGTAGTGATACTCTTTTAGGGTAGCCCTACATTGAGTGGCAAGCCAAATGATTTCCTGTAAACCAGGAAAGCATTTACAACTTTGGGTGGTAACCTTATAACCAACCAACACGTGTTCCCTACGTGACAACAAGTGGGTTGGCGGAAGGTTGGTGCCCCTCCCCGGAAAACAACTAACTAATAATATGAGCAAGAAGCCTCGGACCAGGACTGACCAAAAGGTGACGACTAAGGATAGCACAAAGTACATGATACAGATTGCGACATGGAATGTAAGGGGTGCAAATGATGAGGTGAGAGATTGTCCAGGTGCTTGAGGGTGCAGAAGTAGATGTATGTGGATTAACTGAAACTAAATGGCGAGGTGAGAGAATGGGAGTATGGATGGGGTATATGTGCTTGTGTAGGTGAGAATGAGAGGGCAAAAGGAGTGTGTATTGTTGTGAGTAACAGATGGAAGGAGAATATACTGTAAGAGTATGGATTGGTTGGCTCAAGGATTGTGCGGTTAAGATTGAAAGTTGGCTTACAAATGTGGGCAATTGCGTGCTTGTATGCACCAACGCATGATCGTGCGAGCAGAGTGAGAGAAGAGTTCTAGCCTAATGTGGAAGTGTGCATGGAAAAGTTTGAATGGAATGAGTTTTTTTTTTATTGGCAATATGAATGGTAGTGAAGGTGGATGGAGTAGTGAGTGGGGTGTGCCTGCTGCAATGAATGAGAATGGCAGTGCTCTAGTGGACATTTGTGCTGGGAGAGGGTTGGTGATAGCTCTTAAGACAGAATTATCCACAGGTGTACATGGTGAGTGATAAGGGTGGGTGGTGAACTGAATGAACAGAAGGCAGTGATTGATTGTGTGTGTGGATGAAAGGATGCGAAGGTGTGTAATCGATGCAAGAGCATATAGATGTTGGAGGAGTGGACTTTCTGACCACCACTTGGTGGTGGTGAGAATCAAGGTCCAGGTGAAATGGAGAAATAGAAGATGGGGAAGGACAGGAGGAAGTAGTATATGGAAGGGTTACAAGATGAGAAAAAGGCAGAATGTAAGAGAAGTGATTGGGTTAATATGGACTGGAGCAGTTGGGGGATGTGGAAGATGTGTGTGCAAGATGTTCACAGAAGAAATTTGTGCTGTATATCAGTATATGAGGTGGTGTGTGGGGTGAAGAGAAGAAGGGGGTCCCAAGGAACAGCGTAGTGGAATGGAGAGGTGAGACAGGCTGTGGCACAAAAGAAAGCATATAGTGAGTAGATGAGAAACTGGCGTGGAAGAAGTTGAGAGACGGAAGAGAGGTGAAAAGATTAGTAAGAAGTTGAGAGACGGGAGAGAGAGGTTAGTAAGAAGTTGATAGACGGAAGAGAGAGGTGAAAAGATTGGTGAGAAGAGAGTGGATGAGGTATTTGGAAGGAATTTGTATTAATTGGAGGGGATGTAAGAAAATGTTCTAGGAAGAGGTAGAGAGAGGGGGGGTGGCAAAGAATGTCTGGGAGTGAAAGATAAAAATGGTAGATTACTAGTGGAGAAGGGAGAAAAAGTGAGCAGATGGAGAGAACACTAAGGAATTTTTGAACGAGAATGAAAGTAATGCGAGTATAAGTGGTTGGGGAGTGGCTGGGAGGAGTGGTGTGAGAAGAGAGGAAGAAATCAGTAGGATGGAAGTTGTGGAAGTAATGAAAGTGAAACTGGGGAAACCCCCAGGAATTGATGGAGTTTGTGGTGAAATGCTGAAGAATTGGGGGAGGGGGCAGAGTAGAATGGATGTGGAAGATGTGCAGGTTGGCCTGGGAGGAAGAGTCCGGGAGGATTGGAAGTCTTGTATAATTATTCCCTTTTACAAAGGAAAAAGAAGTTTGTGGTAATCATAGGGCCATTGGTCTTAGTATAATAGGAAAAGTACAGTATATGGTAGGATACTTATTGACAGAGTTAGGGGAATAACAGGAATTACTTGGAGAAGAACAAGGATGTAAAGGAAGGGAGGAGGTTGTGTAGACAGATATTCTTCGATCTTTAGTGGAAACGTTTCTAGAGAAGGGAAAGAAGTTGTATGTGGCCTTCATCGATTTGGAGAAAGCATATGACAGTGTGGATAGACCGGGATAGTGGAAAGTATTAAGGATATGAGGATTAGGTGGGAAGATGCTGAATGCTATGCAGAGTATGTATGAGAGTGCTAATGTTGCAGTGCTTGTGTGTAGTGAACTGAGTGAATTTTTCTGCTTGAAGGTTGGATTGAAATGGGTGTCATGTCTATGTGGATGGGAGTATAAAAGAGGTACAGGGTAGGGCAATGGATGTTGGAGTGGCCCTAGTGAGAGAGGGCGTTGTTTGTAAACTCCCTGTACTGTATTGTTAAGTGAAGACGAAGGGGGAACTGCAAGGCTTGGTGGATGAGTTTGGGTGTGTGTAAGAAACGGAATCTAAAGGTGAGTGTAGGGAAGAGTAAAGTCATGGTCTTCGAGAGAAGTGAAGTCGGCGAATGTACAGTGAGGCTGGATGAGGAGGAAATTGAAAATGAGTTAACTACTTAATTGGGTAGTGTGATGAGAGAGGATGGAAGTTTGGAGGGTGAAGTGCTTGAAAGGGTACAACAAGGATGAAGGTTGCTGGTTCCTTGAAAGTGATAAGAAACCGGGAAGTGAGCATGGAAGTGAAAAAGTTTACTGCATGACAGTATTATGATACCAACTTCTGATGTATAGAAGTGAAGCTTGGACCTTGTTGGAGAGAAGTCAAAGAGAGAACAGTGGAAATGAATTATTTGTGAGGAGTCTCATGGAGAGAGAGAGAACAAATGAGGATGTGAAGGAGCGCTGTGGTGTGGATGTGATAGGATGCGTTGGGAGAAACAGGTGGTTTGGCTATGTGGAGAGTGAGAGACTGACGAGGATAGTGTATGAGAGTGGGGTGGAAGGGGGGAAAGGAAGGGCGAGGCCAAGGATGAGATGGAAGGATGAATGGAGAGGTAAATGAAGGGGGGGGGTGTGAGCTGGGAGCAGGGCATTGAAATGGAGGCGATTTGTTTGTGGCCACTCCTTTTGGGGATTAATGGTTCTGGCAGTAGATGGATAAATATATGTAATGTACTAACAAAGCAACCATGATTATGTAAAGTTACTGAAGTTTTATATTTTTGAAATCTCAGATGTCAGGGCCGACTTGCTTAACTCTGGCTCCTACGCTCTTCGTGAGGCAACATAGGACTGGGTGATGGATGGATGTAATGACAGAAGTGTAGATACTTTTATGTAAAGGTACTGGATAAAACATTTTTTATTTTTTCAAAATGTAACAAAGGAAAATATGTTTGAGATACTTTCTGGATGGACTGTACACAGAGTTTGATCTTATCTCTGAATTTCTATTTTGTGAATATCTTATTATTTATTTATTCCCTCCCCCCACCCCTCCTTACATGCACTTAACCTTCATCCCACCACCTTTATTTCCTCGTCATACCTCCTCATCCTTCCTCCTTACTATCGCCTTGGCTTTCCAACTCCCATTCTCTCCTACATTCTTTCTCCTCATTCCTTCCCCTTCCCCTTCCTTCTCCCTGCCCTTCCCCTTCCTCCCCCTGCCCTTCCCCTTCCACTCCCCCTGCCCTTCCCCTTCCACTCCCCCTTCCACTCCCCCTTCCCCTTCCACTCCCCCTTCCCCTTCCACTCCCCCTTCCCCTTCCTCCTCCTCACTCCTTTCTTCCCCTATCCTGCCTTCCTCTTTCCTCCACCCTCCTTCCTTTTTCCTCTTCTCTCTGTCTACCTCCTCCTTCCTTTGTGTTCACCGTCCATTCCTGTCGCTTCTCTCCCTATTTCTCTTTCCTCCTCCTCCTCCCTTTCTTACCCTTCTCTCCTCCAACCTCCCTCCCCCTTCCTCACTCCTACCTCCATCCTCCCTCCCTCCTCCTTTCTTATTTCCACCTCCTTCCCTCTTCCTTATTCTGACCTTCCTACTTCCCCATTCCTACTTCCCATGTCCTTCCTCATTCCTACTACCCATCTCCTTCTTCATTCCTACCTCCCTCTTCCCACCTTCCTCCTTTCCCCCTCCCCCTTCCTCATTCCTACCTCCCTCCCTCTTTCTCCCCCTCCCACCTTCCTCCTTTATTGCTCCCCCTACCTCCTTTTTTTGTCTCTACCATCTCTGTCCTTCGACCAACCTCTGACCTCCCTCCTCCTCCTTGTCTTCCCCTTCTCCCAGCTCTCTTCCCCCCTCCTTTATCTTTCCTCTCCATCATCATTCTCCTCCACCTTCTCCCCCCTTTCCTCCCACCACCTCCAATTCCTCTCTCCTCCTCCACTTATACACCCCCTCTCCCACATCTATACACCCCCAGCCATGCACCCCCTCCCCCACATCTATACACCCCCAGCCATGCACCCCCTCCCCCACATATATGCCCCCTCACCAGCTATACATCCCCTCCCCCCCACCTATGTGCCCCTTTCCTGCCAACAATATGTCCTCCTTCCCTCTAACTATATGCCCCTCCACTCCACCTGTGCACCCCCTCCCCCCACCTATATGCCCCTTCCCCCTACCTGTTCACCTCGTCCCCAACCCACACCCTTTAAAAATGTTATCATGGTGTCTTTAATAATAAAATCAGGGTAATATTAAATGTCCCAAATTATATTAATAACCAGTTTTCTACACGACGTAAGCTGATGATCCGGCTCTGTGCTGGATTTTGGCATTAGGTTCTTATTGTTCTTACACGACGTGCAATAGTTTGTATGACCAAAGTTTCATATCGAGATTCATAGGAACTTATAAATGTAGCTCACAAAGATGCTCTAGTTGAAAAATGTGAATAAACAAAATCCGTGAAACAGATACAACTGTTATCGTACAATACGTTAAGACATTTATTTAGTGTTTCACGGATTTTGTTTCTTCACATTTTTCAACTTGGGCATCTTAATATTGACTTATTGTAAATAAACGTTAATAAAAGTGTTTTATGACAGGGTTGTATTTATGAGCCTTTTGTAGGACACCCGACACATTTAGTTCAAACTCTCAGGGTGGAATGCACCAGGCTATGTCTTGAAATCCTGCATAAAAATTCATATTTATAAAGAATCTTAAGGGGTATATTTATAAAGATTCTTAAGAATCTTTATAAATATGACTTAAGTCGTACTTGTATAAATAGCTACATTTATAAAAAAAATTCTTATACTTAAGTTCCATAAATATGGCTTAAGTCATATTTATAAAGATTCTTAAGAATCTTTATAAATATACCCCTTAAGATTCTTTATAAATATGATTTTTTATGCAGGATTTTAAGACATAGCCTGGTGCATTCCACCCTGAGAGTTTGAACTAAATATGTAGAGGGTCCTATAGAAGGCTCATAAATACAACCTTGTCATAAAATACCTTTATTAACACTTATTTACAATCAGTCAATATTAAGATGTCCAAGTTGAAAAATGTGAAGAAACAAAATCCATGAAATATTCTAAGTAAATGTCTTGATGTATTGTATGATACAGTTGTATCTGTTTCACGAATTTTGTTTAGTCACGTTTTTCAACTTGAGCATCATCATGAGCTACATTTGTAAGTTCCTATCACTCTCGATATGCAACTTAGGTCATACAAATTATTGCATTCACAGACAATCTATAGGGTGATGGTTGTAGAAGCGGAAAGCAGGGTGGTGTGATTATAAATACAGGGCAGGTAGGTTTGGTAGCATGGTGGTGGTGGTGGTGGTGGAGGGGGAGGTAGGTATGGAAGTGGTGAGAGTGGGAGTCAGGTTGGTGTGGTGGTAGAGGAAGGGTGAGGCTGGTAGATCAGTGATGGAGTTGAGAAGGTTGGTATGGTAAAGGGAGGCAGGACAGGGGAAATGACAATCAGAAAAGTAAAGGAGGAATGCAGAGCAGGGCATGGAGCAAGGTAGACAACAAGGATGCAGCTGGAGGAGGAACGCAAAGGGACAGAGGAATGAGGGGGTGGGGAGAGGCAAGGTAAGAGGGGGGGAATGGGGAATGGCAGGTGAGGGGGGGGGAAGAGAAAGGATCAAGGAGGAGGGGCTGGGTGAAAGAGATAGGTAGTTAGGGGAGAAATGGCTAGGGAGGGAGGAGGAGTAGAGAAGGGAAGGGATGGAGAAGAGAGATAATGGAGGGGATGAGAGAGTGAGGGATGGGTATGGTAAGGAAGGAAGCAAAGGGATTAAGGAGTAAGGGAAGCACAGGGAGATGCAGAGAGAGAGAGACAAGGCAGAGAATGCAGTGAAAGGGCAGGAAAATGAAAACAAGGGTAGATGGAGGCAAGAGGGAACAGGTGGAGAAGGGTAGGAAGATGTACGGAAAGGCACACAGAGGCAAGGACATGCAGGGAGAGAGAGGAAGGAATGAGAACCATAGGCAGATGCATGGCCCATGGCAAAACAGGGGGTACAAAGTACAAAAGGAGTACAAAGGAAAGCAAACAGCAACAGACCTTATGATCCTTTCGAGGCTGTTTGTTACAGACTAGACTATGACAACGAAATCTAATTTTACATGTTGAAGGATAAGGATAGTATAGCAAAAAGGAGGCACAGCAAGGTAGATGACAAGAAAGAATAAGGAGGATGGCATGGTAAGGTACCAAGAGCCAGGGCAGGGTGGGAGAGATGAAGGTAAGGAGATGCTAGGCAGGGTAGGAGAGATGAAGGTAAGGAGATGCTAGGCAGGGTAGGATATGGCAGGGAAGAGTATGGTAGGCTAGTTTAAGGAATGGAAGGGTAGGGTAGGAAATGGCAAGTGAAGGTAGGGAAGCCTGGACATGGTAGGGCAAGGTAAGGTAGGGAGAAACAAGGTATGGGAAGGAGAGGCAGGGAAAGGTAAGGTGACAAGACAGGGTTGGGTAAGCAGAGACAAGGTAGGGTGGGGAGAGGTTGGGTTTGATGGGGAAAGGAACAGGAGGGTAGAGAGGGGAAGGAAAGAGTAGGTAAAGGTAAGGGAGGGTAGTGAGAGGGAGAGTGTAGGAGGATGCAGGGCAGAGTAAGGTAAGGTGGACAGGTAAAGTAGGGTAGTAAGCAGTAAGGCAGGTTAAGCAGAGACAGTTTAGGATGAGACGGGATAGTGTCGGGAGAGGCAGGGTAGAGTGAGGAGAGGAAATTGTAGTATGAGGAAACACTGGGTAATAAGAGGCTGGGTAGGGGAGGATATGCAAAGACAGAGTAGGGTGAGCTGAAGCAGGTTAGTGTAAAAGAGTGACTGAGTGAATGAAAACAAGTGCCAGATTATAGTAAGAAGAATGGAGGACATGACAGAGGATAATTAGAAACCAATGAGGGAATTTTAGATTATGTGAAGGATATGGACTGTTTTTGGAAATGAGATAATATAATCAACAGAAAAGTAGAGGGACTCTGAGAATATCTTTTTCACAGAGACGTGGACAAAGCTGTACTACAAAAGGAAAAGCAGTGGCGTGAGCAGTAGCATAATCTGGACAGTCTAAAGGTTATGTGAAACAGAAAGGGGGACATCACAGGTAGGGCAAGGAGGAGGAGCTTCGTTGGACAGTAAATAAAAGTGAGTGACCAATACGTAGATGGGCTAGTGCAGTTTCACATCACCTTATTCAGTGACATGGATTATGCCAAGCAAAAATGGACTGCTTTGCTGAGTGGAGCTTATTAGCTGAAATGTCAGGCCAGAAGGACTGTCATCTTGAAGTCAGAAAAGAAGTGATAATAGGGTGGTAATCACAGGCCAGAATGGCACGAAAACAAAAATTCCCCAAGGAGACTGCAGAACATGTTAAAGAATCAACCTGTTCACTTCCAGGTATACAGTACCTACATGGCTAGGGGCCCAGCAGTAGTGTATGTTTTTCTTTCTAAATAATAAACACAACAGCCATTACTGAATCTCAGGAACAAGAGGGTGTACAGAGGAGCAAGATGACAAAAGGGAAAGTGCACTATGGGATTCAGTAAAAGGAACAAACGATAATGATGAACAGTAAAATATACATCGTAAGGCACGACATCGCATAGAGTACTGCTGTGAGTATGCTAGCAACAGATGGTAAGGTAAACTGATTAGACAGAGGGGAAAAAAATACAGCAAATCCTGTGCCATTCGATGTATTAGATCCATCAGTGTAAACATGGGTAGCAGAAGAAGATAGATGTTCGAAAAAATAGGACAAGGGGTGAGGTAGAGGATTTGGAGTAAGGAACAACAGAGATGCAAATAGTAGTGGGAGGTAAGAACCAGGGGGAAATGTTATGAAAACACAGAGGAAGGACATCGAAATTTGTAAAGGAAGAATTGGACAGCAGATATTGTACACAAATTGAAAAAGCAGGGTGCAAGTATGGACAAGAAGTAAATTTTTCTAGATGAATGGTAAGCCTCTGGTAAGGGGATTGATGGGGTATTGAAAAGAAAGAAGAGCATGTCAGACAAGAGGGTGGACCCAATTCAGCATAGAGGTCTGCAACAGAAGCTTTAATGGCATCAACAGCTAATCATAGAACTAGATGGTGTACTGAGTAGCTGTGTAGGCAGCGTAGGTTATAGCAGATAAAGACAGGTGGACTGAGTAACAGTGTAGGGAAAGGCAGGGTATAGTAAGCAAAGACAGGGTGGGGTAAGGAGAAGCAGAGTAAAGAGTCAAAGCATTGTAGTGAGAGGTAGGGCAGGGTAGCAAAAAGCAGTGTGCCATGATACAGGGCAGGGTATTAAGAAGCAGTGTAGGGAGCAGCAGAATAGAGGAGGTCTAGGAAGGTCAGAGTGGGGAAAGCCAGAGCATGGTAAGATAGGAAGAAGTACTGTTGAGAGTGGAGGGTTGGATATGGAATAAAAGGGTAGGGTAAGTAGAAAGAGGCAGGATAATGTGTTGGGAGAGAAGGGGTAGGGTAGGGTGACGCAAGATGTGGCAGAGTAGAGTCGGAAAAGGCAGGGTAGTGTAGAAAGTGTATGGGAGAGAGGGGAAAGGGAAATGTTCCCCCGAGCTACAGTAGGCCTTAGCTCATATAGCCTTGCTAGGTGACAGGAGGGCGCTACTCCTCCCAGCATAGCAGCTACCTAACGTGGCTTGAACTCACGACCCCCTGGTCCCGAGTCTGACACTCTACCACTGAGCCACCCTGCTCCCAAAGCAGAGACAGCAGCATTAGCATAAGAGGGAGCAGGGTAGATGACAAGGCAGAGTTGGTGGAAGAAGGCAAGGTAAGGGATGGCTGGAGTGGGTAGGTTGTAGGATGGTAGAATACATTAAGGGGAAGTTGGGACAGGGTAAGGCATGGCTGGTATTGGCAGAGCAGTCAATTTAAAGAAGGGCAAGCATGGACAGGGTAGAAGATGACAGGTCAAAGTAAGGGAGGGCAGGGCTGGGTAGGACAGAGGATAGCAGGGAAGGGTAGGGTAAGAGATTAGAGAAATGTATGGTGGGGGATGGCAGGGCAGGGATGGGGATGGTAGCAAGGACTGGGTAGATGAAGGCATGGCAGAGTACAATAGGGTCTGGCAAGGCAGGATAGGGTAGGAGGAGGTGAGGAAGAAGGAAGCATTACAATACATAACATAGCAATACATATAAAACGACATAATAATACACGACATATAAAATTCTTTTAATTTATGTACAGTTTTTAAAAAACATTTATGTAATTAACATTTTGAACAAATAACTCAGAGTCAAATGGGCCCCCCTTGCAGGATTATGGCGTCTGGCAATAGATAGATATATAGAACATTTTGACAATTATTTGCAGTCCTAAATATAACTATTAAAACAACCAAGAAAAATATCTTTACTGCTGGAACCCAATCCTCATTTAAAGCAATTTTTACCTACAAGTACTTTTCAAGGACACATCAAGTGTTACCTGAATTACTGTATACCTGTATAAGTAAAGATACTTTTGGGTGACATTATACACGAGTAAAAAAAAATGTAGTGTGCAAAAGATGCCTTAAGGTCTCAAATTTGTTAAATATATTTTCATTTTGTGCATATATACTGAGATGCCCCAATATCCTTCAAATTCACAGTGGATGATGGATGGGAGTGGAAGAGATCCACCTGTGTTACTCAAGTGAATCATGATGTTCACTTTCATTTTTAAACCTTTTCCTCTATGAGGTACCTGCTCCCCTCTTCTGTAATAACTGTACTGTCCTATGTTAATGACCTAACGATGGATTTCTAACACTATACTCAACAAACAGCAGCCAACTACCAATAGTACCCACCAGTGTTAGAACGCTGCTCACACAAAGCAGAACAAAAGCCTTATCCTGTAAATCAACTATCATTCTTTTCATACCAGACATAAATCTCAAACACAACCTGGTCTCCCTTTTTCACGTCACTCCCAAGAGAGACACCGTATATCCTTGGATTAACGTTGGACACTTACATGACATTTTCTTGACCCACAAGCCGCACCAGTGCAAAGGCATCTCATAAACTTGATGCTTTCAAAACATTAATTATCATTATACTCTCTTACCCTAGCTTGGCCTAAAATTACCATCTCTCCATCTTGAATGCTGAGTTGTAACAGTAGAATCTGGTGCTAGTCTAAAGGAAGTACTTGGAAAAGGGTGTAGAGCTGTAACAGGACACTTTTATGACACTGAACTACAGGCAACAACCTACAAAAGGACAAAAATCTGGACCATGTTGAGTATGGACAGCAGAAAAGGAATCTATGAAACAAGTTTAAATTACAATTAATTATGCAAAGCCACTCTGGGCTCATCTACAGCACCACCTTAACATATAAACATCCTAAACCACCACTGCACCTCAACAAGACCTCTACAGAATTAATGAGCCTGCGTACCTTTTCACAAGCCATTCTACTATATTCACTTCAATGTCAAATTGTTCCCTCTCCATCTTGAATGGAGCTGAAACCACAGATTAAAACTGGAATACGATGCTAGTTCCAAAAAGTCTTATGGAAGGGATAGAGAGCCAGAACTGCATTATTTGGCCATGTAGCTATTGGAAGTAAGCTGTAAATGGATGAAAATCGCAGTCTAGTCAAAGTGGATGAACTATGGAAAGAAATATGTGACCTCTTACTTAACACGCGCACACACACACATGGCCAAATGGGTAATTTATATATATTTATACACACATATTTATAGTGCTGCTCTTGGGTGTTGGTCCTTTCCTCTCTTACTTCCTTTTTTCCTTCCTTCCTCTACTGTATTTCTTTCCTTCACTCTTTCCTCTTCCTTCTGTCTATGAGTGACTTTGCACTCTCTCCTCTGTCTTCCCTTCCTTCATTCTTTCCTCTTCCTTCCACCTGTGGGTGACTCTACACTGAGTGGCAAGTCAAATGGTTTCCTGTTCACTAGGAAACCATTTACTATGCTGGGTGGTAACCATATAACCAAATTATGGCACCTGGTGGTTTAGTGGGTAATTAAGGTGCTCCAGTTGGACAGAGCCCGGGCAGGGTTACTCACGTTATGCCACTCAGGGATAAGTGAGGCTGGTCACTCTCATCTTATGTGTCAGGACCAACTTGCCTAGCCCTGGGCTCCCACACTCCTCATGGGGCAACACAGGATTAGAGGATGAGGATAAGGATACACACACTCACACAGTACAAAGTCAATACCTCACCACACATACCCATTACAACCATCCAACATCAACACTACACAGTGCATCATCATCATCCTCCCTCCATCTAAAACAACACTATAAACACACCATTTTTTGCCCCTACCTACCACAACCTCCATCCAGATGGAACTGTGTTGTGAAAAGCATATGATTTGATTTTACAGTGTAGTTCGTGGCCCTCACCCTCCCTTAAACTGTGCTCAACAACCATTTTTTATTTATCTTTGCTTTCTTAAAATATACAGAAATTCACCCTGTACACAGCCACAAAGCCATTCAAAATCTCTTAACCAGACAGCACCCTCCACAAATCAACAGACCACCACCCCTCAGAAGCTACCCTACCCTGAGAGATATGAGTACACCTGGACTGATTCCAATGTGGCCATCATCCTTCTGTGCCATCCACCCTTCAGAAACTACCTTACTCAGAGAGACACGAGTACACCTATACTCATTTTCATTAAACTGGCCTAATACTGCCACCTCTCCATCATGAGTGATGAGTTGTAAGAATACATTACCAAAAGAATATGATGCCAATCATGAAGAAAATGCTATTGAATGGATGTACAGCCAAAGTATTATCTTTATCTGTCATTGAGGTCTGTGACTTAGCTGCAAATGGATAAAAAATCAATGCCAAGCTAGAGCAGAAAGAGTATAGCCAGACTATAATACAGTCATCACCCTTTCCCACTTCAGTACCAACACAAAGTACAATCCACAACACCCACAATGAGATGCATCCCCCCACACCACAACTAATGCACCACACCATCACAACACGGACAATCCTTCAACATAACTTCAACAAATGATCCCTGGAAGCCACCAGTTGAAGTGACTGGTTTCCTGTGGTCCAGTGCGTTCAAGTTCAGATGGGCCTGGGGTTGCAACCATCACCACCCAGTTTACATCTACTCTCTTCCTAAGTCCATACCAATAACCCAAACCCTATATCTGCTGTGAAACAAGTGAGAACAAAAAATGGGAAAGATTAAACATGGAAAAAGTATCAACATCATGCCCAATGAAGTGGACCAAGCCATCATCATCATCATCCGGATAATTTCTTCCATCAAAGGATGAAAAAAAGCAGTGCCCCAAATGAAGAGAAAATCACAAAAGAGGGAGAAGTTAATAAACTGCAAGCTCACTGAAAAGGGCCAGGTACTCATTCACTCATAATTCAAGACCTAGATCCTCAGTTAATCCATTATTTATATTAAAAAAAAAAAAAAAAAAACAGGGGGGGGGGAGTACCTAACCCTTGTTGTGTGCTCCCTAGTAAAGCAGCATTTTCGTGAGGCCTTTTTAGACCAGTCAAGACCGGTCAAAGTTTTCTGGACCTACTTGACTTTCGCGAGAATGGATTTTAGACCAGTTCCATCCGTAATGTGGTCCTACTGGCTGGAGAAGGGAGTGGGAGGGGTCATTAAGGAATCAGCAGGGTTATGTAAACAGAGAGAACAAGATAGTAATAATTCAATTAGCTATAAATATCATCATTACTAGTGTACACAGTAGCTGTTTGTATGTCATATAAAAGAAAATATGACAGCTTCCCAGTGTGTCACTATTACAATCATAATAAAGAGTTCTATTACACTATGAAGTGAAATGAATCTTTAGCTGACCTTTTCAGTCAAGAAAGAACTAATAACCGGAGACAAAGGATGAAATACGCGTCCTTAGGGAATTATTACTGGGAAATAGTTGTGTCGTCATTATCTGAGACTCACGGAATTTGAATTTCTCTCCTGGCATTATTATCTTCCTACTTCACCAACAACTGATCATCTTTTTCAATTCAGGTTTAAACAAGTATTCATTTCCAGTAGCACCTACATTTATATCACCGTCCTATGTCACTGTTGACCGTTATATGTGCGAAATTCTATTTTTGAAATAATATTAAACTTTCACTTCTGTCGGCCATCTTTGTCATATCAGCTGTTTACCCTGGACACGGGACTCTCCTCCCTGTCCTTGTTGCTCACTGCTACCACGCATCCTTTGTGTGCAGACCGGGTAAACCCAGTCCTGGCTCTGGGGCAGGACAGCTTTAGACAAGTCTTGACTGGTCCGATTTTTCTGAAACTGTCTTGCCAGAACAGCCTTGGGACTAGTCTTGATCGGTCTTGACCGGTCTGAAAGCCTCACGAAAACACGGCTTAAGTTTCCTAACCCTGTCAATTTCCTCTCTCTCTCATACACACACACTTATCATATCCACCCACCTTCTTCTTGGCCTATCATGTCACTCGTACTTTTTTTTTCTTTCTTTTTTTGCATCGACTCTTTACATATGACTACTAACTAAACACACACTTCAACTCAATGGTTATTAGATTTCCTTACTCCAGATCTTCCACAGATCAAAATCCTATCCTATCCATTCTACGCACTCCACACTTATCCTTATGAAATCATTACATACAATCATAAGCCACCATAATCCAGTATCATCAAAAACACACAAAAAGGTAAATAATGAGAAGGCATTAAAATGGGAGGATAAATATAGACACAAACATACTGAACAGATCTGGGAATCCTGACTCTCCCTCAAACATAATCACCACCACCACCACCAGCACCTATAGGATCCATAAACAGAATGAAGGCGTCAAAACTGGAGAATTATCAGCAACATACACGGTGGATATACCCCTTGGAATCCTAACTCCACAAGCCTAACAATCAACATCACCATCACCAAAAAAAGATCTATAAACACTGAGGAAGCATCAGAGTGGGAGAAAAATAAACTTCATATGCAGTGAACAGCCCTCTGAATCTTGACTCTACTTCACAAGGAAGTTGATATTAACTCTTTAAAATTTATAAACCACTAGTTGTGACATCAGAGACCTTAGTTTTATACAATATGTTCTGCCTAACATACTGTATTTCCCGCCATATAAAGCGCACTTTCCCTTACAAAAAACACCCTGCTCATTGCACACTAAAAGTCATGGTTTGGGATAGGCCTACAGGCTGAGGTGACTGGTACCCATAAAACTCTGTCTGCCAGAATGGTACAAATAATGAAATATGAAAGCTGAAGCCACCAACAGTCAGAAGCAAATAACCTGATGGCCTGACTAATTAATAAAGTTTCAATAATTCAGACTTAGATGAATATGCATTACCATTCAGACATCATCAATATACAGTAAATTAAGCATTCTGTGGGTTAGATATGCACACTCAAGGAGCGATTGCACCAAGCTCAATGCATCGATAGACTGAAAACATACGACAGCTGATCACCAGTTAGTGAACATAAGGTGGCAGTGAAAAATTATTATTATTCCTCAAAACTTACTGGTGGATGCTGAATAACGATTAGTAAATTAAACCGAGTTATTTTTTTTCTTATACACCCCATGCCAAATCATGGGTGAGCACTTTACGCTGGTGTGTATTATGTGGCAGGAAATACAGTAATCATATTGCCTAATACAGAAAATAATCTGCTTGACATTTAGCTGCAGGTTTCTGAGCCAACAGACGTTAGGAAACGACTTGACAGGCAAATTACTTCTTTCACCAAACTATTCAAGAAAAAAATAAATAAATAAATAAAAAAAAGAGAAGAAGAAGAGAAAAAGCGACTTTCCACTACATAATGTGATTTGAAACTAACACAAAGTAAGAAAATATTCCAATTCAATGGGGCATCTCTAGATATTTCCAAACAGCTGGAGACCGTAAGATAATGGCACATTTTTTCACTATTAGATATGAATAAGAATAGAAATGGAAAAAAAAAGGCCATACAGTACAGTAAAACAGTTTGACAAGAATACAGTAATCCCCCAATCATCCGTCATCATTCAGCCAAAGCTATGTTGGATGATGTATTTTTTCAGTTAATGCAGTGCTACCCCCAAGCCCCTCTACAGAATGCATAACCTCTACAAAATCTACTGTATAACTATTCAAACATAAAGAAAACAATCCCAAACTGTGTACTCCTGATAAACAGTAATGCTTCATAGTAAAATATACAGTTACTGTATACTGTGCTTACTTTATTGTAGTAATCACCCAATTATCCAGACGCTCCATACCCGGACATGCTCCATATCCAAACACTAGGCCTTGGCTCTATTACGTCCATATTCAGATTTCTTTGTATGCATCTGAATATAAAATTTCTGACATCGCCAGTTGGCCAGCCTACAAATTTAAAAAAATGGTTGGGTGGCCGGCCAGCCTCTCTGGCCACGCATGGTTAACAGACCGCAACCCACCAGCTGACCAAAAATGGCCATCCGCCTACCTAGTGAATGATCAAAGTCACCTGGCTGCCCTCTCAAGCAGAGCTGCATGCTGGTAAAAGATCCTAATCCACCAGCTGAGCAAAAATGGCCGTCTACCTCCCTTCTGAATGATCAAAGTCGCCTGGCCAGCCTCTTGAGTCGAGCTGTGAGCTGATAAAAGAACCTAACCCACCAGTTCAGCAAAAATGGCCATCCAGCTTCCATACCGCATGATCAGTCCCCTGGCCGGCCCCCTCGAGCCGAAACGCATGCCAGTAAATGTACCTAACCACCCGCTGAGCAAAAATGGCTGTCTGCCTCCCTACCGAATTATCAAAGTTGCCTGGCCGGCCAGTAGAGACAAGGCAACACTGTTTTCAATGATGGGTACCACACGTCCCCACTCACTACTTAGCTCCAATGGATGGAGGAGGAGGAGGAGTTTTCTGACATTTGTTAAGTGATTACTTGTGATAGGTGATACCAGTGATTAAATTTAGATACGATACCGATTACTTTGTTGGCCAGTATCGGTGGTATCGATTACTGACTGCTAGGAAGTTTCGTAATTAATACCTTTTCAGTCTGATAACTGACATTCAGTGTGCTAATAAATCACAAAATCATCACTTCCCAATTAAATGGTATTTTTGAAAATATGTTTTCAGTTAATTGGAGGGTCTATTTGAGTACTCATAGTAATTGATACCTAGCCATCAGTATTAACACTTGCAGATAAACAGTAAGTATCAGAAGTATCAATAGTTTGTTATCAATATGGCCACAACTAGTGATTATATCTGTCAACAGACTACAAGGGATTACTGTACACCAGCTGGAGGCTAGTGGGTTACAGCTGTCTGCCATTCACTGGGTGTTAAGTACTGTACAGTACAATACTTTAATAAGATTCTTTTTGCAACCTACATCTTCTTCATTTACAGTATTTACTTGTGGATATTTGTGGTTTATGCAATGTTTTCATAGCATCTAGCATTATACTGGATATTCCCATATGTATTTTGATGTTTAAATAACCACAAGACCGAAGAACACAGCCATTATTAGGAGGAGTATTGTACAAATAGGTACAGTATTTGTGGATTTTTGTTGTTTATGCACTGTTTTCTTACCGTTAAGCATTATATTGGATATTCCCATGTGTGTTTTGATGTCTAAATAACCACAAGACCAAAGAACACTGCCACATTTAGGAGGGGTACTGTACATATAGGAAGAGTATTGCTCCGTATCCGGATGTACCGACGGCTCTATGAAGTCGGATAAACGAGGGATTACTGTACTGTAAAATATTTACTGAATATTCCTGTGTGGTTAGTGACATGCTGTCAGATGATGCCATAAAAAAATGATGAACCTTTAATTCAGCCAAGTTTTTGCTGCTCAAATAATGAAATTTCTCAGTTAATGTGGAACTGGATAATTGGGAACTTACTTTACTTAAAAAAAAAAAAAAATACAAGTCAATAATATACATGTAAAAACACATACATTACTATAGTCAGTTTTTTCATCTGGCAGAACCAGGCAAAATATCATCATCCAGACCTCCTTTCTCACCCTAGGGCAGGGTGAGGAGTAGCAATGTCAAGACAGCCCAAATTTGCTAATGGGCAACACTTCCATTAACTCACAATTCAAGCCCCCAGAATCCTGGCTCTATCAGATACGCCCAAAACATAAACCATGTTCTGTAGCTTCACATAAACATAACCAACAAAGTCAATCTGGACACTGCCACATTAAAAAGCACAATAATCATAAAAATACATCAAAATCAATTTGAATATTTCACGCACGATTAAATAAAATAAAAAAATACTAAAAAAGTACTATGGCTTTTACCTGCAAGTCCACATTTATGTATGATACATGCCACATTTATATAAGACCTTTTGAGCTGCTAAGTTCTATTAATGCCTGCTGTTGCGTGGTCCCAGGCTCATCAACTATACGCAAGAATCAAAGTGAATGGTATAGAAACTAAATACTAGAATTCGAGGAAAGAGGCAATACGAGCTTCAAATCAATGAGTTATGCTCCAAAATTACCTTACAACATAGATTATCCTTCTTTCTTTTTTTTTCCCCTGATGTGTGCAACTTACTACCAGCAGTCTACTTTTAAAAATCATATGCACATATGCTTAACCAAATTTCTCAGCTCACTGAGCAACACCTCATTCAATGTGCTGTTCATGTATAAAACCAATGAAATTATGATCAGCACATACAGATAAGCAACACAATATCCAAAAAACAAATTCATAATGACACTGTTTTGCTTAGTCAGAGAGCTAAAACTCTATCGGAAAACTGCTGAAATTGACAATAAATCAGTTTTAAAAAGTGGTTTGGTTACAGTACTACTACAGATGAATCCAGGACCACAGCACCAGCAAGCCACACTTTACAGACCCATAAAACACGGCTGCCCATATATTTTGGGTGTGTTGTGGGAACATCTCAGTCTGCTGGTGTGCATAATGCAGGTATTCTGACTACTTTAACATCAGCTTTCAACTAAGCTTTGCTCAACTGAACTGGACATTAAATTATATTTCCTTTGTAAATGCCGAGTTGAAACTACACTCAAATATGGTGCTGGTCATGAACAAGTTCTATGGGAAGGATGTTGAGACACAGTGTTATTTTATTCTGCCAGTGAAGTATGGGAAATAAATCTGCACAAGAAAATAATCTCATGCCTCAGTAGCAGTTCAATTTGTGGCATATGGATGGGGCTATAAGAGAGATAACAGGTTGGGTAAGTGGGAGTGTCTGATGAGAGAGGGTAGGATGTGGCAACTTCCTGTACTGTTGTTTGCTGATGATACTGTACTGCTAGGTGAGGATGAACGTGAACCGCAAGCTTGGTGAATGAGCTTGGAAGGGTATAACAGAAACGGAATTTAGAAGTGAATGCAGTTACGAGTAAAATTATGATCTCTGAGAGCAATTCAGCCACAGTATACACAGTGAGACTGGATGGTGAGGAAAGAGAGAAAGAGAATGCAATCAAGTAAGGTACTTATGTAGTGTGATGAGTAAGGATGCAAATTTAGAGGAAGAACTGCTTGAAGGGGTACAGCAGGGTTGCAAATTTTCTGGTTTACAGACAGCAGTGATAGGGAATAGGGAAGTGAGTACTGGTAAAGTCGCTGTATGTAGGTACAGTATTGTAATTCCCACTCTAATGCATGGAACTGAGGCTTGAACCCTGTTGGAAGGACACAAGTCAAGAGTGAGAGCACTGGAAACGAGTTCTGTGAGAGAAGCACGTGAAGCTATATGGATAGAGACAACCAGACAAATGGCACTGTAAAGGAGCATTGTGGTGTTGATGTGGATGTGACTGAAAGTGTTAAGAGAAATACTCTGAGATGATTTAGCCATATAGAGAGGATGGAGAGACTGACTATTATCAGTTAATTTCACCTGACAAAACTAAGCCAATTCTTCAGTTTGAATATTGAGTCATGATTGCATAACATTCGATGAGCAATAATAATTAAGCAGGAGTCGCCTTGGTTACTAGCAAAATTTAAACTCCATTCTGACTACACCTGGCCAATAACCGAGCTGAAAGATTTACGAGATTTTTTTGTCAGATGAAGCTAAATGGATTAGAGAAGTGTATGTGAGTGAGGTGGAGATGGAGAGGAAGAGGGGGAGACAAAGGATGAGATGGAGAGGAAGAGGGGGAGACAAAGGATGAGATGGAACGATGGAGTGGTGAGATACATGAGGGATCGGGTGTCTGAGTTGAAGGTAGGACAGCCAAACGGTAGAGGAGAGAGCAACACGGAGGCAATTTTTTTAAGGCCACCCCTTATGGGACTGAGGCATCTGGCAATAGACAAACAAATAAAAAGGACGAAAATCTCTGCTTACTTAAGATGAATGAACTTTATGCAATTACTGGAAGCAAATGCAAAAGGAGATATCTGATTACAAAAATTTTAATGTACATATGCAATCACTATAAGCAAGAAAGGGGTATGGGATGTACAAAATGATGCAGGGTAGATGCTCATAATGCTGACTGAAATGTTCACCACATAAATCATTATAAGTTACCATACCACCACTGGTCAATATGATTATTACGGTATACTTATCATTGTAATAACAATGATGATAATGGTGATAATAACAATAATAACACTAAATAATAATAATATTAATGAAAAATAATAATAATAATAATAATAGTAATATGTACAGGCATGTGCAAAAGCTTGCCAACAATACTCTACCAACACTAAACTGTATTCCATATTTATCATTCTTCCCCAAATGACAGATTAACATTCCTTTTCATACCCTTTTTTACTGATGCTTGGAACTGACACCTTCCATTACTTAATGAAGCTGCCAGGTTATACAAACGTCCCTTAATTCTTTTACAGACAAATGTACCTCAATTCTTTTACAATCACCCTAAAGGATGATGGTGGACTATGAAAGAATGATAACTCTGATCTGCAGCCCATATCAAATTATATACTTCAAATAACACCTTCCATTGCTACAACCAGCAGAGAAGAGTCTGCATACTTTTGCTCATGCCCAGGACTGGAGTCTTGGTACACATTTTAAAGCCTATGGAAGTGAATGGCTGACTAATTGTCTCCATAGTTAGATTACTAGAATCTGGTGATGGATAACTCTATTCAGCTCAGCTGACAGCAGGGGGATATGAGATTGGAGGTCTGATTTGACTACGAATCAAGCAGATTCATTCCAACCTTTTAACTATGGTTCAATGAATTTCATGCAAAGAGAACATCTTGTGACTCTTCACTGAGTGGCAAGTGACTTCTTGGTACCCAGGATATAATTTACTACACTGGGTAGTAACATACAACCAGACAGACACATGGTGGTGTAATGAATTAAGATGCTCCAACTGGATGTCGCCCATAACAGATTCTCTCAGTGAGTAGCTTGGTTCTGGATCTCTTTGCCAAGAAGACACAAGCAGCAGCAGGAACACCACAAGCAGTAGTAACAGCAGCAACACCAGCCCCATCAGAAACAGCAACAGTATGACTGGCAGCCCCTGAAAAATTACAATTTTATTACACATTTTCAGGTTTGTTGATAAGCTAACCCTCTGTGTGTGGAAGGGTTCAATACAAACCTTAATTAACTCTTACAGTACTGATGGAGAGGGACGCCTTCTAGTGGTGGCACTGATACAACTGGGCGATGGAGCTGCATGACTGTATAAACGTTTTTCATTCCCATCTCTATCCCCCAGCAGGAAAATGGTGAACTACAGAAGCTTTGGCCTGCAGTCCACTGGGTTAGGCTGATGAACCTGGAGTTGAAACTACTAGTACACAAAGCCTGAGATGAACTGATGCATTTTATGTCATTTGTTTGGCTCTATTCTCTGGTTACACAAACATCCCTCAAGCACTTCCTACTTCCAGAGAGGAAAATGGTAGACTACAGCGATGGGTAACCTCATTCCTGCAGTCCACCGAGTTCCCATTTCAGGTGAGTCTGGGGCCATGACAAATATTACAGCTTGGGGAAAAGTGGAAAATCCACTTCAGAGAAAGAAAACAAACTTTATATCAATCTATCTAACACACTTCATAAAGAAGATGATGGTAATAATAATAATGATAATAAAAAAAACCGAGGGGCACTTAGAGGAGGAAATCTCTGACAAGGGCAACATAATTTCCAAACCACCCTTCATAATGAGTTAGGGTTTCTCATCACTGATTAGGGTTTCGCAAAAAATATTTCCCAGGTCCAGAATCTGTACGGTAATACAATCCGGATCAGTCCTAAAAGTTAGCTGATTGCTCTCTGGGACATGGGCTATCTACCCACCAAATTTGGTCCAAATCTCTCTTTTAGTTTTTGAATAATCCTGGTAACACACACAGAAACAAACAGAGGTGATAACATACTCTCCTTGATGGGGAGAACAAAAAGTAATAATAATAAAAGTCATCACCCCGTGTCTTTTTCCAAACCACAGGGGGTTAGGTGGTGGTTGCTGCTGATCAACCCATCTGTCTGGCTGAACATAACCAACAACCACATGCAAGCAACTACCCAGCAAGATCATCCTATAGGAAGCTGGCACTGATGGAAGAGGAGGAGGAGAGGGAGGAAGAAGCTGGTACTGAGAGAAGATGAAGTGGAAGAAGCTGACATTAATGAATAAGGAGGAGGAGGAAAGGGAGGAAGTTGGAACTAAGATAAGATGAAGTAGAAAAGAATGACACTGATGAATGAGGAGGAGGAGGAGGAGGAAGCTGGTACTGTGAGAAAATGAAGTGGAAGAGGCTGACACTGATGGAGGAGGAGGAGGAGGAGGAGGTTGGCAGAAAATGTAAAGGCAAATTACTGTATATATGAATTTCTCATTCTGTTCTATGTATAAGTGTTTAGATAGAGGAAAAAATGAAGAAAAATAAATGTATGGTCCTTCTATCAACCTGAGTTTCATAATCCAGCCCTACTCCTAAAGTACTTGAATAGCCCTGCTGTAGGCTATTAATGACCAATGAAGTACCTGTATTGTATGACAGAAAACTACTATGTCTTTGGAAACAAACTTCATGTACATCTCCAGTTAACATCATCCTAACCCAACTTCCCATATTCACAAGGGGTGGGGGAAGATCTTCAACAAGGCTCTTGGATATGAAACAGAGGAGAAAGGAAGCTCCAGGTACATTCTCTTCCCTGCCTGTGCCTTTGAAGGTATGATGCTGCTTGCAACAAGGTGCTGGGTGATATGGCCTTGCCACATAGTATTAATTAGTAAAATTAATCACTCTGACCTGTTTTCCCCATATCACAATAGGTAGCAAGTGTTTAAAAATTATAGTAAAGAAGTGTTCTTACCCATAGTGTATTGTTGATGGTGATATACAGTATGTGGGGAAGACAACCCAACTGGTGTTGCTGGTTGGACTAAACTGTTTTGTTGATGCTTTCCCCCTCAACCTTTATCATTTTCATCTATCTCTGCAACCTGCCATCAATCCATCTTCCATATCTGGTTCCCTGTCTTGTCATCAATCTTCCACCTCCACATTCCAAGACTCCAGATGGTTTCTTCACCCTAAACATTCCCAGCATCGCCACTGTCCAGGCATCCACCACTCTGAAAACAACATTGGTAAGAACTGACATGACCAAATATACAGTATCATAAGTAGTTAGAATGGCTACTTCACCCTTTCATAGCGGGTGGCATGTTGACGTGCCACTAAGGAAATGTCCGTGGCCCTCGGGTGGCATGTATACATGTTCTGGACTTTTCATGCTTGTGTGCCAGTACTGGGGACCCAACAGTGGTTCAGTGACAGGAGATGGCAAGACTGAGGAGGTGCCATCACGGGAGGACTATTTTATTGTCTATTATTTTCGTCACGTACGAGAAGAATGTTGAGGCATGCGGTACGAGATGTTTTGCTGCCGCTTACTTGGGTCTGTTGGAAGAGATGTCTGATGACTCAGATTGTGTTGTCAGATGAAAGTGAGAGTGAAAATGAAAGTGCTATAATAAATGGAAAAAAAGAAAAAGTAAAAGAACAGCTTCAAGTTTATCATTTATACCAAATGGCATACATCTGGAAGTGGAGGAGCTCCAACACCACAGGTTTTGACAGTTCACCAGACACAGGCAATTATTATTATTATTATTTTTTAAAATTATATTAGTCATCATTTTACTAATGAAATTATGGTCTATTTTTCGGTGTGGAATACTTTATCAATATTATCTTTATAAGCAGTATTTCCTTGTATTTCGAGGCATTTTACTTCGACACCTCGTTTTTCACGCTAGAAAATATTTTCTGAGTTGTTTCACGCTTCACTAGTTTCTCCACACTTCGACGCTCCCAGCCGGCAGCCAGCACTTAGCAGACGATGCATACCGATGATCATTTGTCAACCAGTAACTAGCCCACCTGCTCTCAACATATGGGTTTAGGAACACTTTGCTGTCAAAACAATAACAAGACAACTTGCCGTCATTAATGAAGACAGCTATGGGTGACGCTGAAATATAATTCAAAGGCGACTACAGCGAGGAAGTAACACGTTAATTACTGACTAAAGGTGCAACTAATAAATAATATCCAAAGCCTATGCTATTGACATAGACTCTAATGGATCCCCCTGAAATATAGTTATTAAAGTATTGACTGATTAATAATAAGTATATTTAAAGAATGTTGGGGAATCATCCAGCGTGTGAATTGTCCTGACAGGAAATCATCCATGTTTTAACGGGGAATTGTCTGATGGCGAATTGTCTTGGAACCTTCACCTGCCACTCAAGCCAGTCTTCACTTTATTTCTGGTAAGGATTTTTGGTGTTGCAGCTCTTCATAACAGTTTTAATGTCTTTTCAGGTACATGTTTAATGTGTTATGCTGTTTTAGCACTAGTAAACACTCTTCATTTAATTTTGGGTAGGGCCTGTTTGGTGTTATAGTACTTTCTGATAGGGTGGGTACATGTCCCACCAGTACGCTCCTCTATTTTTCCCACTGATTCTTAACTTCACACTTTGACGTTTCATGTTTTGCGAGGTTTGAGGGGAACATCCAATCCGTGAAAAATGAGAAAATACTGTATCTCAAAGCCCACTTGTGTGGGACCAGCACCCCCCTACCCCCCCCAAAAAAAAACACCCAAAGTGAAAGGGTTAATGTCACAGAATGAAAATAAATCACACCATGCAGTAAACTATCTCCATGTACAGTAATGTACACTCACTCTCAATGAACTACATGTATATCTGATACTGTAATAAACTGTAAAGACTGCAGCTACTAAAAATAAATAAGTTAATGCACACATACATAAATAATAATATATTAATACCCCCAACACAATACACTTTACAAAGCAACTTATCAGATATTCTGTCTCAGCCACCTCACTGGAGGATTCCCAGGAGGGGACACAATGATGGCTGATACAACAAATTCCTTCGAGTACTGTACCTCCTCCACAGCTAATGCATGACAAAAGAATAGGTTCATTACAACCTACCACACATTGGCACTCCACTTTCAGGTATCTACACTCAAAAGAGGATAATATGGGATTTGCTTTTCTCTTTTTCTATATCATTTCCCTCTCTGGCTGCTTCAAAACTCCAGCATTCTGATAGGCTTATATTCTAAAGTTTCCATACTGAAAGATGACAGGAAAAAAGTGTGATAAGGTGTTTCTCTATGTGCAAAAACAGCAAACAGGCAACAGAACTATGTGTACAGTATAAGTTTATCAATCCGACCACCAATAATCCAGATAACCCAATACTCTGAATGTTTTGAGGCAGTGCCAAAATCCCATTTGTGACAAGGAATGACAACAAGCATTCAAAGTTGCACTACACATCCATCTAATCAGTGACATTTCTGTACATTCAAGCTGCACTCTACGTATGATGCTTACACTTTTGCACAGACAAGATCATAAATTGTCAAACAACACTACAAGATGCTACATCTTTCAATCCAATTACAGTACAGTATTTTATAATTTTTTGGATAGGGCTATGAGAGAACAGGTGTAGGGGTATAAGTGAAAGTGGTAGCATCTCGCTGCATTGTTTGACAATTTACAATCTTGGATGTACAGTCACTATTGTTGCTCTATGATGGTTTTGGCTTTGTTGACGTTATACATGCTGCAGCTTCCGTAACTGTTCAGAAGAAATGTATATTGAGAACCGAAATTTGGGGCTTACTAACTGCCTTGCTATCTCTTGAGATTGGTTTCTGGAGAGACTGGCTGGCTGACCAACAAAGGTGTTAGGGAGAGACTTTGACCAGTGGGAAATGACTAACAAACTGACATAGCAAGGAGTCTACTGACTAATGTGTAGGTATTTAGGGATTGACTACCACACTGAACAACCAATTATTTATTTTCTTATGTTTTGGATATACTGTATATACTGTATTTATGTATTTTAATGTGTCCGACTCTGGGCAAAGGCTTCACAGCCTATCCCAAGGCCCAGTAGTCCTCCTACACACCTCCAAATGTCACCACTTCAGCGTTAACACACACCGTCCGTACTGAATAAATGCTATGGCTGTCTCATACAGGAATGGTGTACTGGTAATAGCAGGGGTATTTTTACAAGTCAGCAGATCTGGTAGATCAGAAAAGTCTGCTTCTATGAAATTTAAACCCTTAAACTGTTCCCTGCCCCAGCCGGGATCCGATCCAAGGTCCAATATGACTACAGGCCGCCTCTCTACCGATTCAGCCATTGCTCTGAATTCTTCTTGAGGCGTAGCATAAGTAGATGGGGCTACTGTGCCAAGCAAATAATTGGATATAATTGAATATTTCTCTGTGCCCTTCAATTTCAATTTACTGTACTCAAATTTAGAAACAACTATACAATGAATTTGTGTGAACTCAACAGATTTGGCCTTCTCAAGGACCCTCTTCAGATTTAAGTAAGTAATGAGAAGCAGGTAAACCTTTATTATACACTTGAGGGGTGGGGAGAACAGGAAGTGGGTAAGGCACAAAACTGCAGAGGTGGGATATTGCAACTACAGTATTATACAACATGTCTGCCTCTTCAAACATTTTTCTACTGTACATCTACTGCCTTCTACCTTATCTACCTCCTGTTCTCCCCAGCCCTTTCTCATTTCCCGTCCATTTGTATAAAAAGATCTACCTGCTTGTCAGTCCTCAGTTACACCTGAAGTGGGTCCATGAGAAGGTCGAATCTGTTTTGTTTACACAAACAGGTTATATTTCACACATGAGCCTCACACACCAACACACACATCACACACCAACACAGTCCTCTCACAGCACCACAGTCCTTACACACCACCATAGTCCTCACACATCACACACGTGTATACTTAATTAATAAGAATAACCTTTTACTTCTAGAGATTATTGTTATTGTATAATGACATTTGAAAAATAAATCTAACCACTTCCTAAGGGGCAGAGGTTGGGGAAAGTGGTTGGTGGGATGCATAACGAGTTGGGTCCTCATCCTGTATCCTGTTAACACACCTTTTTCAGTGTGGCTGATATTACTTAGCTGAATATAATATTCGTTCATTAGAAACAAATACATGGTAGCATTAAGATCATCATGATCATGTACACTCCATTTTTAGTCCACAGCAGGAATGGACTAGGGAGGTTTTAGCCAGAAAGCCCCAGCCCACGCTGGCTGAGGATGGGTTGGGAAGAGTTATGTATAGAAGAGGTGGGGTGCATATGATATAACTGAAGTGTCCAGTGGTTGTGTGTGTTGGCAGTCTGTATTTTGATGTTCTGATGACCTCGGCATACAAGCTGCAAACTCATTAACAGCCATGTACCCACTTGCTGTCAGGTAAACAGGGACCCAGGGGGCTTGGAAAATTGTCCAACATTTCCAATGGTCTGGGAATCGAAATATCCACAAAATGCCTTATGCATGAGCTATATTCTGGTCATGGTTCAACTAAAATACAGTTTTTAAAAACTTGTTTGTTCAGTTGCTCAAGAAAATATGATGCTATTACCATTTCTGTTATTTGCATATACAGTAGGCGCGGAAAGTATTGACGTGTTTTTGCCGACGTCCTTCTTCTTTGCGTTAAGTGAAGTAGGGTCAATACTACCCTCCCCTGTGATGCGAAATGAGCTGACGCTTTTTCAACGGGAGCTGGCAACCCTGCTTGATAGGTTTGGCACCACAGGAGCAGGCTCAGTAATGTTTGGGCAGCCACAGGAGGAGGATTGTCTCTGTGTATGATGCACCACGAGGGCATGTTTTGACTCAAATAACACAGTTATTTGGTTACCTACCACATTCTCATCATGCCTAAAGTAACCACAAGCAAGGACAAACGTGTGGAAGTGATTACTTTATACAAAGCTGGCCACAAACTCCCATTTATTGCAAATCAGATGGTGTTAGACTGAGGACAGTGCAGAGACTGGTGAAGCGGTTCAAGGACAGTGGGGAGGCCATTCCTCCCACTCCACTTCCCAAGCCTGGGAGACCTCGTAAGACAACCTTCAGGACCCGTCAGCTGATCTCAAGGCAAGTTAGCAAGGATCCAAGGCTAACAGCACGGGATTTAAAAGAAAAGAACCCACAGTTGCTGGCAGATGTGTCTGTCAGAAGTGTGCAGCAGCTGTTGCATGACGATCTGGGCTACAGGAGTTTTTGTGCTCGTAAAAAACCACTGCTAACTGCACTTCAGAAGAAAAAGAGAGTAAATTTTTGTAAGAAATATCTTGCCTGGAGTGAGGAGCAATGGAAAACTGTGCTTTGGAGTGATGAGTCAACATTTACTGTCACTGGTACCCCTTCATCACGAGTGTACCGCAAACCAGGCAGTGACCCCCTGGATCCTAAGTACACTTCCAAGTTTGTTAAATACCCAGCCTCACTCATGGCTTGGGGCTGCTTTACATATTATGGTGTTGGTAGGTTGGTAATTCTACCTGCAAATGAAAAAGTGAACCAGAACAATTATTTGGAGCTCTTATGTGATGTTTTAAGTGACTCTTTTGATAAAACCAAGGCAAGAGTATTTATGCAAGATTCTGCCCCTGCACATGTTGCAAAGTCAGTGAAACAGTGGCTAACAGACTGTGAGGTTCCCTTTATTCGAGATTGGCCCGGAAACAGCCCAGATATCAATCCCATTGAGAATTTATGGGCGCACATGAAGCGGCAGCTGCGTAGTATGGACACATCATCTTTGCCTAAACTTGAGGCTGCAGCTATGGAGCAGTTTTAGTCCGTCTGTTCTGCAAAACTACGCCATCAGTCTCCCCAGACGCCTTAAGAAGATAATAAAGGTGAAGGGGAATGCCAGTAAATACTAAATTCAATGGTGAGTGTTAATTTATTTGTTTCTCCTTGCTAACCACAAGAATGTTTTCTTTTTTTAAGATGGCGTCAACACTTTCCGCGCCTACTGTATAACTAGTAATAATCTGGCACTGAATAATTACTGAATAAAGGAATGCCAGTACCTACCATATATCATTTATATATATGCTTGTATTATTACAGCACTGAATTAAATAATACATCTCCTCCGTCAACTTGTCTACCCATTAATGGAAAAAGTAAATCCACTGAAAGAGGGTTTAGGAGTTATGAAGGTGAGGGAGGGAGAGAGAGTATTAGTGGAAGAGAGTGAGGGAAAGACATGGTGTAGAGGAAAAAGTGGTGGTGGTGAGGGGGAGGGAAGTATGGTAGTAGTAAGAGTAGTGGTGAGTGTGAGGGGGATGGAGGGAGGGAAGGGTGGTGGTGAGGGCAGACGATAGGGAGGTGGTGAGCGTGAAGGGGAGGAAAGGTGGTGGTGGTGGTGATGTGGAACATAGGAAGGTGGCAGTATGTAAACTATCAATCTCCATGTTGTGGACGATGCGTGTGTAATAATAATAGTAATAACAATAATAATAATAATAATACAGTAAAACCTCTTTAAGTTGTAATAATAGGGGCTGAGGCCCTTCCGACTTCACTGAAATTCTGACGTATGGGAAGTGTGAGGCCTCCACACTAACCGGAAAAAAAATCAATTACCATGTCTGCAGAGGGTGTAATCCAAGCATAAGGCAGGCCTTTTGGTAGGATACAGAGGTGTTAAGGGGGTACATGATAGCTTCTGTGCAACATCTGGGAGTCTTGGAAGCCATGCTGGTAATGAATAAAAGTGCAAAACTCGGAGTCACTACAGGAGCGGGTGTGAGAGAGTACCAATGCAGGTGATGGCAGATGCTAGACTGATGATGGGCCCTCACAAGCTAAAACATGATGAGCCTAGTGCATCATGCCGAGACTGGGTTTCCATCAGACGAGATTTTACAACTCGAGAGTTTTTTCCAGGATTATTATGAAATTTTTTTTTTTGAAAAATTTAAATTATTTTCATCAACGAATATCACGTGCCATTCTGACTTAAGCATAATCCTGACTAAATGGGTTCTGATTTATGAAGGCCTTACTGTAATAATAATAATAATAATAATACCGGTAATAAACGGCCTACTGACAGTACAGATGTCACCCTGAAAATATACCGTTGTTTTGATACAGAGTAAACATGATAAGCCTTGCTGAAAGGTGAAAATATTTGGTACAGTAAATCCTCAATATAACAAACTTCAATAGACCGGAATTCACTTTATCGGAATCGAGGAGCTACTGGACTAAATTCTCATATATCGTAAAAAGTCCGATAAAGCCAGAAGCAGTCCTGATGCCTGATCACTTCAGCTATGTTCACCACAATAAGTTAAATAAAAGACAAGATTATTTGTGCACAATACAGTATTATTATATACCGTATATTATGTTATTTGCTTACTGTAGTGAATGTATAATACAATACAGTACTGCAATGGTGGTGAAAACAGTTTAAAAACCATTGGT
>JAGKTI010000085.1:82494-104184 GCA_018397915.1 Birgus latro
TCTCTCACTCTCCATCCTCTCCACATGGCCAATCTGCCTCAATTTATTTTTCCTGATGCTTTCTATCACTTCCACATCCACACCACAACACTCCTTTGCGTGTGTAAATACTTCTAGTTGCTGTTTTGATAATTTCTCCACTGTCTAAATTGTTAATTATTAGGAATCATTTTTTTTTTCCAGCATTTGTTAGTCTTTACAGTAAAATTGGCAGAGGAAGAAACTAATGTAGCCTATGTACAATACTGTACTGTAAAGTATCCATTCTACTCAAGCTTTTGTTTACAAGAACAATCATCTGGCTAGAAAGTGCATGTGTGCTTGGGGAGGGAAAAGTGGATGGGTGGGTAGAACTTTGGAGTACCAGGGATTTTACTAGGCTTCCTCTGGAAGCTGGTTTATCTGGAAAAGTGATTAATGCAGATTGGCTTTGCACCCAATTTGTCTGGATTAAGTGGGTTTTATTATTAATTATACAGAAATGTTGACCTTACCAGGCAATCCGCCAATATATAGTGGTGCTCCTGTAATGGTACTTTTATCATTCCCAGAGCCATTGAATCCATACGCCTCACGGTAATTGTCAACTCTGAGCGTTAAAGAGTTTTTAATGTAGCTGGCCTTGATGGTATGCCACATATTATCACAGAAACTGAACCGGTTACGTAATCCAACCCGGGCACTGAAGGAATGACCCACTCCTACGCCCACGCTTAGCACAACCTGTGAGGAAATAGTTTATGTTGGTTTTATAATCTACATACTGAAGTAGAATACACTACATGATGCACAACAAAATGTAAAAATATAATGCAAGTCATACAAGACATAAGTGCAAAATGCTGTGGTGATACAGGTATTTGCTACTCACTCCAGTGATTTTCTCTGAACTCCCAACTATTTCTTATAACAGATGTGGCAGACAAACTATAAATAACAACTACAATATGGCCTGAAATAGAACAATGACTGCTTCTGTAGATCTGTAAAAGTTACAAATTCTTGTGATGGAATCAGTTATTCAGTATTACAGTATTACTGAGGGGACATGTGTCAAAGAACTGCAATTTCCTTAAGTCAAAAGTGCTGTACAGAATTACGGTCAGTGGTCTTAAACAATACTCACAGCACCATTGACCAACTCAAGAGACAGGGAGGTGCCTCTTGGATCTGCCACACTCAGCATAATCCCATTTAACTCCCATGTCCGGAATTCTAGCCTCAGCTCCAGTAAAGGTCCCACATTAAAGTCATTACCTGTGAGTGAGTAGATAATTATGAGCTAACTATGGCATTATTACTTGTTATAAATATAAAGTGTGGCATGTATGATACACCACACTTTAAGAGCATAAAAATAATTGCTCCTCATATGAGTCACTCACCCATTCACGGGCACTTCTTGGTTTAAATCTGATATGTGTTCCAAACTATCACATTTTTCATAGAGTTATTTGGTCATCTATATTGGAAGAAGTGGCAAATCAGCATTAGAGGTAGAAATGACACTTCAAAGAGCAATTCTTCTGTAACGTAAAAAAAAGGCAATCTCCCTTGACTTAATATACTTGCAATACAAGATGTCACTTACTATAGATAGCATATGCATCGCCTGGGAAGTAAGAACCAGGTTGGACATTGGCAAAGCACTGTCCCACACCAACAATCTGATCCAGCCTCCTTGTGCTTGGGATCTCATATTCTTCCCCATTAATGTGGAGGTTACGCAAACATCCACGAAGGGGCTCTATTTCCTGTGACTGAGAAAGGGAAAAGTGCAACTGATTATTAAGTTGCTAACAGGACTTTTTACTAAGACTTAGATCCTATGATTAAAGAGAATTTTTTTTTTTTTTTCCCTCTATGCAGATATGAAATACCATATGGCTGTGATTTGAGTTTGTGACTAATGCAAGATTACTAATAACCACAAAATTATTGAGTTATCTGGGAAAGTTTACAATAAATGTCTTTAAAGGCAGAAGAGTCGCTCTACATTTTCATGTGAAATTAACAAGACAGTAAAAAATTCCTCTTGTTATGATTATGAATTATAGTGGTGAAATATACCAGAGAATCAGTTTATAATACATATACAAATAAATCAGAGTACAGTATGTGAATAGTTTGTTTACAGTACTTTTACAACAAACTGCTGTTACAGATTGAGGATAAAGAAAGAGAAAAAGACTGCATACTTCAACATTTTCACTAAACTAGTAATACTGTATTATTTGGCAGTACTTAAACAAAAGGCATCAGCATCCTTTACCTGCCAAAGTGTGGAGCCATCTACATTTGTTGGTAGTCCTCCAAGAAACAGCTCCCGCCCAACATTGATCCTGCGTGGTGCCTTAATTTTCTTCACCATCTGGTTGTCTATGAAGAGACGCAAACGTTTTCGTATCTTCTCTATTGTCACCTGTGGATAAGAACAATAACATTACACTCTGAGTACGAGATGCCTAGACAACACTAATTACTTTGCATCAAGCTATACTACCTCGATCATATTCAGACAAAAAATTACGTCTATCCAGTATGACGATAAATAAAAAATTCATTTCAAGTGGCCAAAATAAATGATACTTAAGCAACGCTTTTCTGGCTCCAATGCAGCCTTATAATCATACAAGTCTGCTTTCTGGCAAACATCTTAACCCCTTTTCCAACACTCTCACTCCTGCTTCCATTTCACTGTTATACAGTACATACATTCATGGAGTCAGTCTTTAATTACTTGTGACCATATCATCTATGTACAGTACTGTATACTAGTACCAATATACCCCAGTACATCTACTTTTCCACCTCTCTGACCATTCATTAATTTTTTATTATTTATATCAGTAATACGTATTCAAAAATGTGTATTATATTTCACAACTGGCTGGGTTTTGCATCTCTTTAGCACTGGAAGTTCTGCCACAGACTGGCACATACATGCAAACTTACATTTGGATATTATCATCCATTTTTTAGGTTTCCTGAATTGGTGATTTATCAAGACTGGAGGAAAAAAAAAAAAGTATTATTACAATACATGATTAATTCTGGCGATCACTCATTACTCACTGTCCAAACAGATAGTCCAATCTTGGAGTGGACCTTATATGGACTGATACAAAACTGTACAGTAAAGACAAAGATACCCCATAAGCACGGGTGTTACAGCTACACAGAGAAAGCAAGAGAACACAAAAAATGGACTGGGTGGGAAAGAAGTAGTAGGTAGGGCAGATATTAGATGGCTGTGGGTGGTGGGACAGGGGAGGATGAGTATGCTCTGTGAAGATGGGCACTGTATGATGACCAGCATTGGTGGTGGGAAGACTTAAATTTTATATTTCACTTGTAAATTTCAAAAGAAGTGGGAAAAAGAAAAATGGTGAGCTGGGTGAAAAGAGTGGATAGGATGGGATGAGATAATGATGGGTGATGGGGTTGTGGATGAGCAAGGCCAATACACCCTATGAAGACAATGATGGTCAAACAGTATCGGTATGGCAACAGTTATTCAAAACTTTCTTTAAGCAAAACAGCAACAGCAAAATAAGCACATAATGATCCCATAAACCTGATACCTCATAATGCCCATAAAAACATGCACAAAAGGAACTGTAGTTTTCAGCTTACTTTTTTCCAACGTCCAGTATTAAGTCCAGGATGTGACATGGCCTCGATGTCCTTCATTCCTTTCTTGCTGTCCTTCTTGATCATCAAACTGACTCGTCCATTACGTAGTTGCACTGATACACTCTGAGTTCGCTTCTTTCTTGTGTTCTATGTTGAGAGAAATGCTATATGAAAAGCACATCTACACTGTATACTTTCCCAACAATACTAACATGCTTAGTTATACATATACTGTAGCCAACAAGGCATCAGCTACTGCATTATCATTATCATCATCCTCATCATCACCACTGCACAAATTTCTACTATACTGTAATATGGATGTGAACAGTATTATATAAACAAGAAAAATGACACTTTTGATAGCCCCACCCACCCCCCTGCAATATTTTTTGGGAAAGAAATAATTATTTATTGCACTCCCCCCTAAAGAGGCCCCAATAAATAATGCTGGATCTGGTTTGTTACATGCCAAGCTGCAAAGAGTTTTGAAGTTACTGCAAAGACACTGACATAGGGTAGGAGTGTTACAAAAAGAGGGTGGGTGGGCAGGTTATGATGGAGAAGACTAAGAAATGAAGCAGACATGACTAGCTCCTGTTGAACATCACTGCAAATGAGGTCATTTATAAATACAATAAACTACCAGTTCTTGTCAGTCAGGAGCTACTCAGTTGTGTACAATCTAGCATTATTCTTCTCAGCTTTGCAATCCACTTCTTGAGAAAATTACTCCAACTTACCGAAGCCAAGAAGAAGAGGCCATTGGGGTAGTAAGTGCGAAACTCAAAGGACACATTAAAGTTCTTCTTGAAGGTTCTGGGACTGAGGGGGACACGTACATGTGAGTCTGAGCGGTCTCCAAACTTAAGAGCTTTGTATTCTACTGTGTGCTGGGTTGGTGGAAGGCATGCATGGATCTCCTGGAAAATAAAGGTGGTATGAGAGCAAGCATGTATGATATATGTTCAAGGAATAATTATTAAAAGAGCTAACTACAGACATCCAGTCAGTATATGATTTAAGGTAAGTGGGCATGCGAAACAAATGATACATACCTCTCCCAATCTTACTTACTGGTTATTAACCTGGTCCATCCTAGCCATCTATAATTATTGATTCAATCACTTAACCTTTATATTCTGCCTACCTCTACCTCTTATTCTATCTCTGGTTTGCCACTCATTTACCATGAATGTCTGTCTGCTGTATAAAAAATGTGACCTATCCATTTTGTTTTTCTGCCTATTAACTGTGGTCATTACTTCATCTCATTTTCCTGTCCCAGAGGTTTTTGTCGTGATGTGCAATGACACAGGCATTTTTCACATCTGAATAATATCAACAACATCAACTCAAAGCAAAATCATCAAAACTTGCCTAGAACTGCCATGAAATTGACATTACAATCACGTTCATCTTTTGTTGCTGAATCTTGGCAATGCAGTACTGGGTTTCAAGGTAGGAACTGATGCTGCAACTGTGACTTTTTGAAGCCGGTACAGAAATTATTCATGTTCTATATGCTGATGCATTAATTGTATTCAACTGTATAGCGGGCATAGTAAAAGTCTTCTAAAACTTTTAGGTAATCTTGTCAGGACAAAATGCTGTCTGTGTAACCAAATCTGGCTGTAAATTCTCTTGATATCGGTGTGCCATTACATCACCGGTGATATTCAGCCAGGATAGATGCCCATGTGACTGTGCCTTTATCATCATCATCATCTAATCCTGTGTTGCCCCATGAGGAGTGGAGCCCAGGGCTAGGCAAGTTGGTCCTGACATTTAAGATGAGAGTGACCAGCCTCACTCATCCCTGAGTGCCATTACATGAGCAATAAACCCCAACCACCCCTTGGATATAAATCTACACAGCCTCAATCCAACTGGAACGCCTTATTTACCCACTAAACCACCAGGCGCCATAATTTGGTTATATGGCTACCACCCAGCATAGTAAATGGCTTCTTAGTGTACAGGAAACTATTTGGCTTGTCACTCAGTGTAGAATCACCCACAGGCAGAAAGAAGATAGAATGAAGGAAAGAAAGACAGAAGACAGCCTTTATCCTTCAATGAAATCAGTCTATTTATTCCTTTTCTAGCACTCCTTGGCTTCCATTCAATGAAATTTGTTTCTAATATGCAAGGCACAACAGGTAGAGCATCATGATTATATCCAGAGCAATACCTTTATTTCTGAAGATGTGGCACACAGAAACAATTTGCTTTTCAAGATGCCATTCTGCTTACCAAAAAGCCCTTATCACCTACCTAATTTTAAAGTAAGTGAACTGTTAGGAACTGACACTGAACTGTAAAAAGTGCCTGTTCTTAGAATATTATATATATGTACCAGATATACTGGTATATCTATCTACCTATCTGTCTATCTATCTATTTATACAGTATATAGGGCTCCACTGAAAACACTGAATATGGTAGCACAAAAATTACATCTCACCAGAAACTACATTGCAGGGAGGTGGGATTATTTTCCACAATCCCCCCAGCCAAACATGAATTCTACAGTTAAAGACTTCACGGGCATTCCTCTTGGATCATCCAATTGTTCCAGTCAAATACACCACTGCAGTCATCATCAAGAACCATGAGCACAAGTACTCACCTAACATCAAACTTAACATTGCACCCATGTAACACACACCCTCTAGGATCTTTGGAGTGATATAATGACAGACAGAATGAACTCAGGGCACTTGCAGGGATAGAAAAAAAAAAAAATCCCTATGGTATAAACAATATATCAAATCTTTCTGGCATGGGCCCCCATTCCATCTACTAGCCACTAAACTACCATACCCTGCAGACCATACACAACACTATCATTATGTGTCATCATTGGCTGCATCAAAACAACTCCCACTGCTCACTTACACACTGAAACTGAAACTAAAGTCCCCTATTAGAGACTATCTTGGTATAGAGGGTACACAATTCTACAGGGCAGTCTGTGCTAACACATAACACCCCTCTCACTACATGACAGAGCCTCACAACACAATCAGGCACATAAAACAATCACCATCCACATAAAACAATCACCACACAAACATTACAAGACCTTCTTCAACAACATTCGAATCTTAGACACTCCAACACTAGCAATGAAGAAGCACCTACATACTCATTTCATGTGCAGGGCAACATGGCACCTTGATCAGAATACTGAATTATGAGCTCCCTTTACTGATATTCACCCATCAGAGGTATCCCTATAAACAGGTGACCAGGTTCACCTAGACAGTCTTTGATCAGGACATTGCCAAGGCCTCCTAAGGTACCAGCTTAGGTTTAGGCTAGGTGAAGTCACAGATGACAAATGCCCCACCTGTAGAATAGGCCCACAAACCATAACACACGCATAATGGAGAACTTGTAGAACAAGCCCACACACCATAACACACACACAACAGAGAACTGCAGAGCACATGCCACACCTGAATGCTGACATAACATTAACTGTGGAAGAAACCTATGTGATGACCCCAGAGGGACAGCAACTTACCTGCAACTGATGGGTCTGTTCAGCCAGGCACACCAGGGTTAAGCAATAATATCAACAACAACAATACATGTTCTGTCAGATTCCTCAAACTACATCACCAACTTAGCCATTAAACACAGAAAATATATTCCTCTGTATTTTCAGCTCAAATTTCCTTCCCACAATCCTGGATTCAGATTAATCATAAGTCATAACATTTATTTTTCTGCACATTCATCTCTAATCCTACTTTAATTCATTAATCCACCACCATACAGATCAGTAAGTCTCTTCTCACACCATCCTATACCAAGGTAGGAATTATCCTTTATCATCCACTAAGATGCCTCTGTATGAATCTCAGTAATGATTCTGACTCACTCAACCATCTCACGTATCTTTAAACTTGCTCATTTTCGATGGTTTCATCAGAAATTAACCCCACTACAAATCACACTAGCAGCAACATACATAAACAAACTTTTAACACAGAACTGTGACATATCCAAATAACAATATGATGCTATTCCCAATATACATCAAGGACCACATGTGCCAAGAGATATTCATTCACCTGTCAACCAGTGTGTATCTGTGACTTGAGGAATGTGTTATACTTTTGCCAAGTACTGTATAAGATTGTACTGGGCACTACTATACCCTCCACTTCTCTCGCACTGTTACTAGCACATATTCCCACCTTCAAAATGTAGCGTATGTATTTAAGTACATGTATACATGTACCTTATATTATCTCTTAGTATATCATTAGTTCAAGAATACTATCTATCTATTGACAGATGCCTTAATCCCATAAGGGGTGGCCATACACAAATCACCTCCATGTCAAAGAGTGTAATTGTAAATGTGTACAAATGGAAGGCTGATGCCCTGGAAAGAGGAAATTATAGAGGTATAAAGCTTTTAGATCAGATAATGAAGGTCATGGAGAGAGTTCTAGAAGGCACGATTAGAGAAAGAGGGAATATTGATGAGATGCAGTTAGGGTTTATGCCAGGCAGGGGGACCACTGATGTTATATTCATTGTTCGACAGCATCAGGAAAAAAATATTGGAAGGAAAAGGGAACTATACTTTGTTTTTGTTGATTTAGCAAAGGCCTTTCACACAGTCCCCAGAGAGGTGGTGAAGAGGGCAATGAGAAAGCTAGGGTTGGAGTGGCTGGTTAGGGTGGTTATGGCCATGTATGTGGGTGCTCACACCCAGGTGTGAGTGAATGGAGATTTAAATGATCAGTTTTCCATGACTGTTGGTGTGCATCAGGGGTCAGTTTTGAGTCCCTTGTTTTTTATCATGGTACTTGAAGCCCTCTCACGTGATTTCAGAAATGGACTCCCGTGGGAGATGTTGTAAGCTGATGATTTGGTGTTGACTGGAGAGAATGAAAGGGAGGTGGAGGAAAGATTTAGGAAGTGGAGATATGGTATGGGGCACAAGGGCTTAAGGGTAAATACAGATAAAACAAAAGTGATGATATCTAGGGCTGGTGGCGGAACAATCAAAGAAGAGGAAGAGTGGCCATGTGCAATTTGCCACAAGGGCATGGGAAGTAATTCCATCTTGTGTAGTGTCTGTGATAAATGGGTGCATTAGAGATGTAGTGGTATTAGGGGTAGACTGCAAGATAATGCTGATTTTATGTGGGCGGCGTGTCGGGGAGAGCAGGTGGAGATTGTCAGGCGTAAAAGGGTTGAACTTACTGGTGAGTCTCTTGCGTGTGTGGAAGAATTTTGTTATTTGGGAGACATGTTATGTGCTGGAGGTGGGGCTGGAGCTAGCTCTGTGACTAACGTAAGGAGTGGTTGGAAGAAGTTCAGGGAGCTGTTGTCTTTCCTGACATTGGGAGGGCTCTCCCTCTGTGCTAAGGGATCTTTGTATGCTGCATGTGGCATGTGTTAGGAGTGTAATGCAGTATGGTAGCGAGACCTGGGCAGTAAGAGAGGAGGATATTCACACGCTCAGACATATAGAAATGACAATGATTAGGTGGATGTGCAGTGTATCCCTGAATGTGAGGCCTGTGGGGTGCTAGGTTTACGATGGAAGAGTTGAGGGGTAGAATGGGACTGGAGCGTGTTGGTGCTGTGATGAGGAGAGGTAGACTGAGATGGTTTGGGTATGTGGAGAGGATGGGGGATGATAATTGGGTGCAGAAGGTGAGAAGTGTTAATACTGGGAGTGGGGTTGCGAGGGGTAGACTGAGAAAGACGTGGGACGAGGTCATTAAGAGTGACCTCAGGGTTAAGGGATTGAACAGGGAAGCTGCCATAGATCGAGCAGCAAGGAGAGCCCGCCATTAGGTGACCAAGGCTGACACATGCAAGTATGTTGGAGCCTTCAAAAGCAAAATGAAACGAAACGATGTCGCCCTGTCCCCCGCCATTTCATTGCCCTGCTCCCAGCTCACACCTCCCTCTCTCATATACCTCTCCATTCCATCCCTTCATCTCATCCTAGGCCTCCTCCTCCCCTTCCCTCCCTCCGCCTCGCTCATATACACTCTCCCCATCAGTCTCTCACTCTCCATCCTCTCCACATGGCCAAACCACCTTAATGTGTTTCTCCTTACACTTCCTATCACATCCACATCCACACAACACTCCTTCACCTCCTCATTTGTCAGTCTGTTTCTCCATATGAGTCCACATGCTCCTCTCAAATAACTCAGGAACACTGTAACACAAATAATTATGTACTGTAGATGGAAGAGGTTGTAAGAATTTTGATCATCATCATCATCCGGACTTCCTTTCCCACCCTAAGGCATTCCTAAAATCTTATATTTTGATAACACAGATGGTCTTAAACAGTAACAGTCAGACTCCTTTCCTATTACTCCATAGGCACAGTTGTTGTTGCTGCTGTTGTTGTTTTACCCAGGTCTGTATGGCTGAACAGATCAGAATCCTTCCCATTCAAAATGAAGAAAAATATGAGGAGGCTTGCCTCCCTGATGGACACTGCAGCTACTCTACCTAGGATGTACAGTGCCACCACATGTAGGCTCCTTGTCTGCACCTCCATAGATAAGGACACTGCATGTCCATAGATATAGTACCCTGTACTGAATCATACCATACCTTCATATCACTTTCCATCCCCTGCATGGCAGTGGGAGGCAGGTCAGCACATCTGCCTATGTACACATCCTGGAACCTCACTGGTCGTGAAAATGACACAACTCTGGTGAGGATAAGATCATAATTAGTAAAATATTACTGTGATTATTGCTTTTCAAATAATTCTGTATACAGTTAACCATTAATAGATTACAAGCTGAATGCTGCCAACAGACCAATGTCTTTCATTGTTCTGATTACTGCCAGCTGTACTTATCTAGCTTAACTTAGGCCTCTTGCAGTGAAAGGTCTAGAAACAATCACTATTCACACCTCCAGGAGAATGGAAAAATCTTCCAAGATACAGGACGTTAAAAACATATATCCAATGATGTCACAAGCCCGAATCATATACTGTATTCAATGACATCACTAACTAACATGCATGATTTCTCAATCACACACACACACACACACACACACACACACACACACACACACACACACAGAAACACACACACACACACACACATGCACACACAAACATAATATATAAGAATATTAGCCATGTAAGTTTCACTATTCACTGCAAGTTTCATGAATCTGGAAAATTTTGATCAAGTTAGGAAATTAACTGGAGATACTAAATGAAAAAAGGTAACTAATTTTTACTCACTTATTATTCACGATGACATCCCTGATGCATCCTTTCAAAGGCCTGGAAGACCCAGCAATAGCACCAATCTGAAGATCTTGCGGCACTCCACCAAAATACAGTCCTCCTGTACTGGGCCCTTCCACCACCTGCCCTCCTCTATCTAGCCTTGTTGCATTCACTTCACGGTCATCCACTTTAAGTGTTACTCTGGGAGAGTTATGTGAAAAACATATATGACGTACAATAAAACAATATGATGCTGTACCTAAGCTGCTAACAAATGCATAATGCAAGTCCTTACTACTGTATAAATCACCTTTTTAACCCTGCAATAGCCACTACCATCAAACAATGCACTAAAGGGCCAGTGCCAGGGATGTCGAATTAGTGCGATCTATAAAAAACTGCCATAAGGGTGTGGGAAGTAATTCCATCTTGTGCAGTGTTTATGATAAGTAGGTATATAAGAGATGTAGTGGTATCTGAGGTAGACTGTGAAATAATCCTGATTTCATGTGTGCAGTGCATTGCGGAGAGCATGTGGAGATTGTCAGGGATGACAGGACTGATCTTGCTGGCGAGTCTCTTGAGTGTGAGGAGGAACTCTGATATTTGGGGGACATGTTATGTGGTGGAAGTGGGGCTGAAGCTAGCACTGTGGCAAGAATGAGGAGTGGTTGGAAGAAGTTCAGAGACCTGTTGCCTCTTCTGACACTGACAAGGCTCTCCCTGCGTGCTAAGGGGTTTTTGTATATGGCATGTGTTAGGTGTGTATTGCTACGCGGTAGTGAGACCTGGGCAGTATAGGATGAGGATATTTGCAGGCTCTAACATGCAGAAATGACAATGATTAGGTGGATGTGCAATGCATCCTTCAGTGCAAGGCCTTTGGGGGTGCTAGGTTTGCAATGGAAGAATTAAGAGGAAGGATGGGACTGGAGTGCATTGGTGTTGTGATAAGGAGAGGCTGACTGAGATGGTATGTGGAGAGGATGGAGGATGACAACTGCATGCTGAAAATGAGAAGTGTGAATGCTGGGGGATAGGGATGTGAGAGGCAGACTGAAAATGACCTGGGGCAAGGTCATAGTGTGCGACCTCAGGGAAAACAGACAGAACAAAGAGGCTGACAGAGATCAAGCAGCATGGAGGGCTGCCATGAGATGATTAAGGCTGATGCAACCAAGCATGTTGGAGCCTTTATAAATTAAATGAAACAAACAAAACAAACAATTATGGATTGGAAACGAAGGTCACTGGTATGTTTACACGACCCTATTCTACCATCCCAAGCACTCAGGCAGTCAGTTAATCTTGCACATATAACTATTTTCATGTTAATGGCACATATAACTATATACGATCATCTGGAGTCATTAATGCTACTTCAGTTCCAGTCAGGTTCATTCAGGAATATGCAACTTCAGGTCATGTCAGGTTCATTCAGGATCATTCTGATAATGCCACTTCAGTTGCAGTCAGGTTCATTCAGGATCATTAATACTACTTCATGTCCAGTCTGATTCATTTAGGATCATTAATGCTACTTCAGTTCCAGTCAGGTCCATCCAGGATCAATAATGCTACTTCAGTTCCAGTCAGGTCCATCCAGGATCAATAATGCCACTTCAGTTCCAGTCAGGTCCATCCAAGATCAATAATGCCACTTCACTTCCAGTCAGGTCCATTCAGGATCAGTAATGCCACTTCAAGTCCAACCAGGTACATCACATCCATTTCTGCCCAATTATGCCATTTCAAGTCAGTTTTGGACAGTTCTAGATCAATTAGGTTAAATTATAATCAGTACTGCCCATTCGTGTGGTTCCAATCAAGGCTTTCACATCCACTCAGGCTCAGACAGGTCTGTTTAGGGCTATTCAGACCTAATTAGGTCCATTCAGGACTTTACATCCAATCAGACCCAATCAGACCACTGGCAGCTTTAGAAGAGGGGGCATTGGGGCCATGGCCCTCCCCCAGGAGGTATGTTGGCACCCCACGGTAACTCCTACCAGTTATTTATGCGTCTCTTGTTCCTTTCAACTCCTAGGACCATAGGCAAGAAGAAAAGTTGAGCACCTCACCCTCACCCAGACATATAGATGCCGCACACAAAAAGTATCTTTGTGTGTGTGGAAATGGGGACGTTAGTGAACGTTTTCCTATAGAAAATGTTCACTGTAGGTCTAGCCTAACCTTCCAAAAGTTACTCAAAAGAATTGGATATAGTGTATACGTAATAAGCAGTGAAAATTTAAATAAGCTGGCTACAAGCGAGCATCTCTTTCTTGCTTGGCCCCCCTCCCAGAATAGCCATCTATGGCACCCCTTTCTTGCTTGGTATCCTCCCAGAATAGCAGTCTCTGGTGCCCCTTTCTTGCATGGCACCCCCCAGAATAGCCGTATAGATCCGCCTATGAATAAGACCAACTCAATTCCAGTCGCATCTATTCACATCAGCATACCACTGCTCAATTCAGCTATTCTAGTTCACCTTTGACCACTTTCAGACCAAAGCAATTTAAATCAGGACTACTTCTGGCAATCAGGAACGTTTTTTTTTTCGTTTTCTTTTTTGAAGGCTGCAACATGCTTGCATGCGTCGGCCTTTTTGGATTGGAGCATGTAGCATTTTATGACCGGATGCCCTTCCTGATGTCTACCAATGACCCTTGGGTGGATTCGATCCTCCGACCCTACGGCCAGAGCAGAGCGCTCTAACCCACTGAGGTCATTTCAAGCCACAGTACAGTACATACCCAAAATCAGTATTACCGTTGCACTGAATTCTGATATAAAAACAATTCAGATATTTCAGGCCCCTTCAGGTCCATAAGACTGATTCAAGTCAGTGCAGACTGCTTAAGGTTATCCCTGAAAAAGCATATACAAAAATGAGATCTACAGAAGCACTGATTTTTGAGATGTGGACATAGGTAATTAGGACTGGATGGGGTAGGTGGAAATGAGTGGATTAGATGGGCTGGGATGGTGGTAATTACTATAATAAGCCATGGCAGGAAGTACAGTATAAAGATCCCTTGCTTATCGCAAACTTGGTTTAAGCGGTTTTTGTTATCATTGCAAGATGAAAATCTGCACTCCTGCCGTTGTCGCGCATTTTTTGGCTCAAAAACATTGTTAACATGCACCTGAGCTAGTTTCTCAAGGACGCACTGCACATCCACCTAATCATTGCCATTTCTGTATGTTTGAGACTTCGTATATGGTGGGGCATATCTGGCAGAGAACAGGCTGTGAAGATGAGTGTTGTAAGTAGACTGGTAAAGTACATGTCAAAGGTGAGAAAGCATAAAATGGGTGGGGTGAGAAAAAAGCAATGGGTGGGGTGGTCTAAGATGTTGATAAATGGCAATTTAGGCTGGAGATGAAAATGTGTTTTGTATATGGGATGGTTTTGGGGGGGGAAAACAGATTCTTTTTGCCAGCTAGGTGTGGGGGTATACAAAGTGATGAGTGGGTGGAGAGGGATGGGTGAGGTGAGGCAGTGATGGAAGTGGATGGTGGGAAAGACAGTGGTAATAGGTATACCTTTGTTTAACGAGGCAACTGGTTAAGTAAAAACTCATCACTAGGCACGGTATTGTAGCTCGGGGTAGACTGAGCCTTGGGTTTCTCCCCCAACCAAGTACTAAACCCACACAAATGATTCCCAAAACAAGTTTCTAGCTAACCTAAACCCCCAATTAGCTTTAAAACAAGCTAAACTAAGCTTAAAAGCAGTTTATTACTCATCTAAACCCAAAAATAAAATATGAAAATTGTCAAATATGTCTGGAAAAAATAAAACTCAGTAAACTGTACCTCAAGATGAAAATGTTCACCCCACTTATGACTAAAACACAGTAATCTAAATCTAAAATCAATTTATAAATCAACCTAAACTCAAAATTTACATCTAAAATATCATCAAAATTAGTAAAAAAAATCAAAACCCATCGTTAAACCAGGGTTTGGCCATCGTTAGGCTGTGTATGGTGGTATTTCTACCCCCTATCGCATCTCGGGGTATACCTGTACACTACTGTATGAGGATGGATTCACATATAATAACTAAAATAATTCATTCTGGGCCTAACCTTCTGTTTTCTTTGATGACGAAGAATGCATGGAGTTTTCCATCGTTATATTTGGCAGATGACATGACCCGGTGACTGCCAGTGCCGCCATTCATCCGAATGTCAAGGTGACCTTCAACCAATGAAACAGAGTAAAAGTCTGGTGGGTGTTGTGTTTCACCAGGTGGTAGTGGCTGGTGGCAGGAACAGGAAAAAAAAAAAAAATTACTTTAATTCTTGTTAATAGACTCAACTAACATGCTTCATTCGGGGCATATGAAAATCTGGACTTCATTATTGTTACTGTAGCTATTTATGGAAGGACAGAAACCTATAAGATACCAGTACTGTATTTAAATGCTTCTATTACAGCCTTTCAGTAAAGTGCAATAATGTAATATCTTCATAGGAATGGGGAGTGGCTAAAAAAAATCAAAAATCAAATGGAACTGGAGAAGCTTCATGTCTTCAAACTATCCTTGACATAAAAAGATAAATGTGGCACTTACTTCTAAGAAAATTGATTTTTGTGCTCCTATGATAAGGTTGGGCAGAGGAATACCCGACGAATATGTTCAGTCCATGTTTTGACTCCTTGAATTAATTTGTCAATCACAATACCAGTGAATGTATAAGAGTACTGTACTGATATTTGTATATTCAATAATTTATTGTAATACCCTCATGCACAACTTTCACAAACAGTTAGATTCTAAAGTACTAAAGGCAAAACTCTAGCATGCAGATTAAACAACAAAGCAAGTTTTACCATTACACCTTGTTTCAATTTGGCAATACTGTACATGCAATGCTTGCATTACATACCATGTGAATTTAAAACCTAGACACATACAAATAACCTGTTCAGCTGTCATTAACTCATCCACTTTTTCAAAACATGGTCAAGTCCCTTGGCTACAGTGTCTTTGTGTACCTGATCTAGAATTTACTCTGGATTCTATTCAGGGTATAAGAAAAGATATTACATCAAAGATAAGAATCACTACATTATGCTGCACTGTCCAAACAATTATCTAGACTGGAGTCCACAGTGAGTTATGGATCAGAGTACACAGATGCATCACAACTGTAGGACAATGCACTGAACAAAGAGCAAAGAAGTACATCATTAAATAAGGGTTAATCCCTTCATCACAAACCTCCTCCAGTCATAAACAGAACAACAATGTCATACCAGGAGTCATGTACAGTATAAAAGAAGTTCCGGTACTAAGTTTATGGAGATTACTTTATCCCTCACTGCCACATGTCTGCTAAACACAATAATATCATATGGTGGTTTCAATAATTATTGGTTGGGAGAGCACTCATCATCCACTCAGTGTAAGGTTACTCTGAGTAACTCCACTGGGTGTCAAGCCTGTAATTCAGAAAATCATTTAACCATATAACCAACCCATATATGTTCCCTATGTGTCATAAAGTGAGTTGGTGGAAGGACGGTGCCCCTCTCTGGAAAAAAAAACTATCTAAAGAGACAAGCAAAATGTCTCGGACCTGGACTGATTTATTGGTAACAACCAAGGACCCAACAAAGGACATGTTGAGATGCTGAGAATTGCAACATGGAATGCAAGGGACGCAAATAATGAGGTGAAAAAGAGAGAGAGAGAGAGATTGTCCAGATGCCTAAGTATACAAAGTGGACGTAAGCGGATTGACTGAGACCAAATGATGAGGTGAAAGTGTGAGAGTGTGGGACTGGGTATTATGTGTCAGAGTAGGTGAGAATGTGAGGGCAATGGAGAGTGTATGTACTGTTGTGTACAAGAGATGGAAGGAGAATATAAGAGAGTATGGATCAGCTGGTTCAAAGATTGTGTGGGTAAGGCCAAAAGTAGGAACACAAGCAAGGGCAATTGTGTGTATATATGCGCTGACAGATGACCATGCAAGCAGAATGAAAGAAGAGTTCTGGGCAAATTTGGAAGTATGCATAGAAAAGTTTGGGAGGAGTGAGAGAGTGTTCTGAGTGGAGATAGGAATGGAAAAGTAGGGACTGAGAAGGTTGATGGAGTAGTTGGTGAGTGGGGTGTGCCTGCAAAAGTGGATGAGAATGGTAGTGCTGTAGTGGACATTTGTGCAGGGAGGGGATTTGTGATAGCCAATATCCTCTTTAGGCACAAAATGACCCACAGGTATACATGGCAAGTGATGAGATGAGTAGGTGGTGGGCTGAATGAATGGAAGGCAATGACTACTTATGTGTGTGTGGATGAGAGAATAAGATATGTGCTGGATGTGAGTGCATACAGAAGGTGGGGAGGTGGACTCTCTGACCTCCACTTGGTGGTGGGGAAAGTCAAAGTACACATGCGATGGACGACATGAAGGAGAAAAGGGCAGGAGGAAGCAGTCCATATGAAGAGGGCACAAAAATTGCAGGAGGATGAAAAAAAAAAAAAAAAAAAAAAAGCAGACTATACGAGAGAATAGGAGGAGCAACTGGGTAAATATGGTTTGGAGCAAACAGGGAAGGTGAAGGTGTGTGTACAATATTCACAGGAGAAATCTGCGCAGCATGTGAGGTGGTGTGTGGGGTGAAGAGAAGATGAAAGGGGGTGCAAGGAACAGCATGGTGGAAATGAGACAAGCTGAGATGCACAAAAAGAAAGCATATAGTGAGTGGATGGGAAGCAATGGCATGGAGTGAGTTGAGAGATGGAAAACAGAGTACAGATGAGGAGAGAGGTGAAAAGAGTAGTCCATCTACCCATCCATCATCCAATCCTATGCCGCCCCATGAGGGGCATAGGAGCCCGAGGCTAGGCAAGTTGGTCCTGACATTTAAGATGAGAGTGTAAGAGAGAAGAAGAAGGGAGTGGATGTGGAGTTTGGAAGGTATCTGAGTATATGGTGAAGGGAATGTACGGAAATGTTCTGGAAGGAGATTAAGAGAGTAAGACAGGGTGATATGAAGGTAGTAGGGGAGTGAAAGATAAAAATGGCAGATTACCAGTGGAGAAGGAAGAAAAAGTGAGCAGCTGGAGAGACCACTTTAAGGAACTGCTACATAAACAAACTGAATGTACCATGAGTATAAGTGATTAGGGAATGGCTAAGAAGAGGGAGATGAGAAGGAAAGAAGAGATGAGAAGGATGGAAGTAACGGATGCAATAAAGTAAGTCAAAATGGAGAAAGCCCCGGGAATTGATGAAGTGTGTGGTGATGTGCTGATGCATGGGGGAGAGATGGTAATAGAATGGAAATGGAAGATGTACAGATTGGCCTGGGAGGAAGGTAGAGTCCCAAAGGACTGAAAGTGAGGTACAATTAATTTCCTGTACAATGGAAAAGGGGAAAAAGAAGTGTGTGTTAGTCATAGGGGTATCTGTCTTCTTAGTGTAATAGGAAAAGTACATGGAAGGATACTTACTGACAAAGTTAGGGAAACAACAGAGGAGTTAGTTTGGGAGGAACAGGGAGGTTTCAGGAAGTGAAGAGGTTGTGCAGATCAGATATTTATCCTAAGGCGTTTAGTGGAAAAGTTTCTTGAGAAAGGAAAGAAGTCATATGCAGCATTCATGGATTGGGAGAAAACATAATATGACAAAGTGGACAGACAAGGAAAGTGGAAAATATTTTTAAAAAATGGAATAAATGGGAAGCTGCTGAATGCTGTGAATTGCACGTATAAGTATAAGGCTGCTAGGGTTGCAGTGCATGTGGATGGAGCACTGGGTGAATTTTTCTATCTGCATGTTGAATTGGAACATGGATGTGTCATGTCTCCATGGTTGTTCAATTTGTACATAGATGAAGTTATAATTGGGATATGGTGTAGGATGATGGAATGGTCCTAATGAGAGAGGGCAGCGTTTGGAAAGTTCCTGTTCTGTTATTTGCAGATGATACTGTATTGTTAAGTGAAGATGAAGGGGAGCTGGAAGGCTTGGTAAATGAGTCTAGGAGAGTATGTAAGAAATGGAATCTACAGGTGAATGTAGGGAAGAAAATTGTTATGGTCTTCAAAAGAAATGAAGTTACTGAATGCATAGTGAGGCTGGATGGTGAGGAAATGGAAATTGTGAGTAGATTTAAGTACAGGGAGCCCTTATGTTTCGTGTGATTTGGGTTCGCGAATTTACCTTTAGCAGAAAAGCCCAAAATTTCCAAGGACTTATGTCTCATGATCAAGAATTCACCTGCATCAATATATGAAGCCAATGGGCAAGGCAATCATCAGCTGTTGTCTGCCATGATGTTTTCATGGTTCCCCCCAGCTGTGAGACTGTGTGGTGCTCAGGTAGTGATCACAGCTGCAGTCACTTTTTTTGCCCTTCCTTTCATTCAGCTATTGTTCTGGTGTGGTCTAACTGCACTGTATTATGGCTTCCTCTTCATTCACTGGAGGACCAGGTAATATGGTGACAGTGAAATACCAGGAAGTTCAAAGGATGGAGGCAAGAAAAGAGAACGTCGTGAGTACTGAGTCAGTGTGAAGAGGAAAAAGTATTCGGTAGAGGATAAGATGAAGATTTTTCAGGCTGGTAATCCATTTATTTAATGTTTCTTAACACTTTTATCATATTCATATGGTTGTCAGTTATTCTGGTATCCTGTTTTATGGGAATTATATATCAGAAGTGAGAAAAAGAGTGACTTTGGCAGGGGCTCTAGAACCAATTAGATTTTTACAACTGAATTAATACTTTAGGTTTGCAAAATTCAGGTTTCGTGCCACCCTCATAGTACCGATTGGACGTAAGACTTAGGGGCTCATTGTACTGTACCTGGGTAGTGTGATGAGTTAAGGATGGAAGTTTGGAGGATGAAGTGTTTGAAACAGTACAACAGGGAAGGAAGTTTGCTGGTTTACTGAAAGCAGTGATAAGAAACAGGGAAGTGAGCATGGAAGGAAACAAGTTGCTGTATGATAGTATCGTGATACCCACTAACATATGGAAATGAAGTTTGGACACTGTTGGAAGGACACAAGTCATGAGTGGGAGAAGTGGCAATCAGTTATTAGAGACGAACATGTGGAGTTACATGGACAGACAGACTGATGAATGAAGAAGTGAAAGAACATTGTGATGTGGATTTGGATGTGATAGAAGTAGTAGGAGAGATACAATGAGGTGGTTTGGCCATGTGGAGAGGATGGAAAGACTAATGAGGAGATTGTATGAGAGTGAGGTGGAGGGGGGAGAGGAAGAAGGAGACCGAAGCTGAGATGGAGGGATGGAGTGGAGAGGTATATGGGAGAGGGGAGTGTAAGTTGGGGGGGAAGCATCAAAATGGCTGGTGACAGGGTGAAATGGAGGCAATTTGTTTGTAGCCACCCTTTACCAGGCATCTGGCCATATTTATAAACATAATTACAGTATATCGGAAAAAGTCCGATAAAGCCAGAAAGCAGTCCGGACTGCCTGACCACTTCAGCATGTTCACCACAATAAGATAAGTAAAAGACATGTTTTTCAGTGCACAGTGCAGTATTATTATACCATTTGATTAATGTAGTGAAGGTGTAACACAGTAAAATACTGCAATGGTTGTGAAAACCACCGATGTAATCCGGACTAATGTCTAATACTGTATATCGGAAAAAGTCCAGATTAGCAGGGGTAAGTCCGGATGTCGCTTTTATCGGAATTTCGCATTTTTCGGACTAGCTTGGGCCCCAATTAGTCAGTTATAGTGAGGTCTTACTGTATATATACCACAAGCAATCTTGAAGATCTCTCAACCCCCAAATTGAACCTATACTAAGTACTGTATGCAGAGGATACAGGTATCAGATATAAGAAATACATCTACTTATTTACTATAGATGCATGATAAGAACATTACTTCATTACGCAGATGTACTGCATACTTTCTGAATTTAGGAGAAAGGAGTATCCACAAACATAACATGAACAAATATTCTACTAACTAAAACCGATGGTACTATTCTAAGACAGGTCTGCGTTAGTATATGTACACGTTAGCAAGCGGTGTCATACTCCCTTCACCATAGCGTACAGTGGTTGTGGTGGTGGTGGTGGTAGTGGAGGCTCCTTCTGTGTCACTCTCCTTTAAGGGCAATGGTCCAGCTATTAGTAAATGCTCACCATTATCAACCTAGTTTATTCTCCTTGATATCAGATATTAGAGTATTTTAGAAATAGAAGGAATGAGTGCAGGTTTTGCTCTCTGTTACCAGATATTACATTAGGTTGTTACGACAGAGGATGGGTGAGTTACTCATGATCATATGAAAATCATTAATCATATTTAGAACCTCATCAAAAAAGGGGCTGAAGAAAATTAAAAGGAGAATTATAAATATCTGTTGCTTAAAAAAGGCAATTACCCTTGCATTCCACTTTGTCAATACATGCACTGCAAATTAATGTAAATCATTAGGAATCACTTTTAGAACCAGGAGGACAGAGCAATACTTGACTTAAGTAACCACATATGGGAAGATTATGTTCATTGCAATTCTTCTTCAATTTACAATCATAATGAAACTACAGTAAACCCTCATTCTACTGGACCTAAATCTACCAGATTTTGAATCTAATGGACAAATTACTGTATGTGGTCCTCCCACACCTGGGAAAATGAACTTGTCTAGCTGTCAGAACAAGGCTGACCACCCCATGTACCAGCAGGCCTTTGCACTTGCTGTGGTGCAGAGTTTCTCCATCTCTTATGTGCATTCTGGATTGTTCTTAACCACCTGTAATGTAATTCTTTATCAGGAAATG
>JAGKTI010000085.1:104527-136430 GCA_018397915.1 Birgus latro
GAACATGAGAAAATATGCATTCCTGGTTCAATAATTTAATCTCTGAACACTGTGGATCATCCAAAAGAAGGATACAACAATTAAGGTACAGACCTGTCCAACAAATGTGGAGACCATAAGGAGAGCATCAGCTTCCATGGTCTGGAAAGTGAATCCAAAGTTGGAGTCTCGCTTCAACTCATGAGACTCAAGCTCCAAGTAGCCTTGCCCAAGGAATCCTACATCATACAGGGGCTGCAAAGGTTGGGGAGATACATGTGGAGAGCTAACTACAAATATAATATTATAAAAAATATGCAGTACAGAAAAACCCTAATTTTCCAACTTAACAACAGCTGTGGGGAAAAAAAAAGTTACATATTCTTCAATCAATGGTATCTGTCTACCTCACTGAAAACTTTGCTTGCTCCTTGGAGCTCCAACACCACAAGCAAATAAGACAAAAGAGTTTCTATGTCATTATGTCTTTACAAACTTCTCCCACTCTCAACCATTCTGCTTTCCCACTCTCTCCCCTACAAATTACTTAACTCCCTTTCAGGACCACAGGCATGGGGGGGTGGGGTGCAAAGGAAGTAATTTAGTAATTTTCCCTCCCTCTTTCCTTTATGACTCCTTTAAGTCTTTGGGGGGCTTCTATTTATTCCTGTGTCATAACTGGTTTAATATATGGGGGCAGCAAGTTTGTACTATGCTGCTGTTACTGTTCCAGTTCTAGGAGAAACTTTTGATTTAAACCATCATCACCACAACCAGCTACCAAACAATGCCCATCTTAACAGAGTGTACTTCCCATTTCATCCCATTACCCCCAACCATTGTGCTGTCTGTCTTTCAGCCATCCATTTTTTTTTTTTTCCCCTCAGAAGCATTATATTTCATGTAATACCTAATACCCTAATTACTGTTCATTGTAGCTGAATGGTTTCACAGTCATATTCGTGACACTAACCACGAATGAGATTATGTTAAGTATTTTCCATGCTTTGTGGTAGGTGGGGGTACTCACCATCCACTGACTCAATATAATGCTGCTTTGGGTGTCTGCCCTTTCCTCCCTTCCTTCTGTCTTTCCTTCATTCCTTTCTCTTCCTTCTGCCTACAGGTGACTTTACATTCCCTCTTCTGTCTTTCTTTCCTTCATTCTTTCCTCTTCCCTCTGCCTATGGGTGATTCTACACTGAGTGACAAGCCAAATGGTTTCCTGTACACCAGGAAACCATTTGCTATGCTGGGTGGTAACCATATAACCAAATACAGATGGCGACTGGTGGTTTAGTGGGTAATTAATGTGCTCCAGTCAGATTGAGCCAGTGCAGGTTTATATCCAAGGGATGGTTGGGGCTTATTGCTCACATAATGCCACTCAGGGATGAGTGAGGCTGGTCACTCTCATCTTAAATGCCAGGACCAACATGCCTAGCCCTGGGCTCCTATGCTCCTCGTGGGGTGGCATAGGACTGGATGATGGATGGATGGATGGCTTTTCCATGCATACCTTGAGGCATGAGGAAATCAACCACTGCTTAGGTGGATATGTCATTTGTGTGTTCGTAATATATACTAAACCATCGTTTTGATAACAGTGCTTCGTGTGTGAATTAGTATCCATGTGAATACGTGGATGACTTAAAGCACACTATCTCTGACTCATCATTTGAATCCCTACCCACTGACAGTGCCATGATGCTATCTTTGTTCAAGGATGTTAGAAGGGGGCATAGGAATTCTGTTTTCCAGCTGTACAACGCAGGTGACATTGTATCACCGCATACATTATAAGCAAAACAGTGAACATCTATTTGACTAACTTATTAAACTACTCTTCATTCAGTGCAAAACAATCCCTTACTTTATCTGAGCAGGAGTGTTCAATGCCATAATACTGTCCATCTGTGAGGGGATTCTTGCCCTCATCTAGCACTCTCAGCCCAGACATGCACCCCAGCATCGAACGAAGGACTAATTCACTGCCCCATCTAGAAATAAATTTTCTACATTAATGGATTATGGATATTCAGAGATCTGAGGCTAGACTACAGTATTCCTGATCATTATAATGGTATGAGACTGACCCTACTGCTTTTAGCTGCCTTTCATTACACTATGCATTGGTATAATGTAATTCTGAAGAAAAATTTTGGCCTCTTCAGACACAAGCATGTTTTTCCAGTGCATTTCAAATGGATGAAAATTCAATGAAAACCTGTATCAGGGAGAGTATGGAATTTAATGACTATACTCATGATATCTGCAATACAGACAAAGTTTGATATTCCGAGCTGAGAAATTGAAAGCACTGCAAATCTTATCCTTACCGATGTTAAGGCTTACTTTATTGCCTAGAAAAAAAAAAATGCTTTGAGGATGAGGATTATGCATGTGCTTTTGTGTTGGTACATTACCTCTCCCTATCAAACTCTGGGTGCACTCCTCCAAAATAGTATGGGTCAGAGGAGAGGTCAAGATCAGGGCCACCCTTGACTGTGCCCAGTTGGTCCTGGTCACCCACCATCAAGCGGCCCATGCGTGCACCAGCTGAATAGTAAGGCAGGGAAATCAGGTTAATGAAAAAATGCTAACATCAAATTTCATATTATCCCCACTGAGCCATAGAGGCCAAGGCTGGCTACCACAGTCCTAGATATTTAGGGGATTGTTGACTAGCCTACTACCCTTGGCAGCATTACATGATAAAAAAAAAAAAAATACAGTGATCTCTTGGGGATCAAACCTATAAAAGGGAACCACTCCCACTGGGGTTTTCTGATCACCTGACCACCAGGCATTCATCAAGAGACTATAGGAATGAAACCAGAAGAAAGATATCACAACTGAAATCATTATAAACCAATTCTCCATAATCTTCATTTTACAAAGACTGCTAGCATTTAAAAATTAGAAAAGGAATACACAAATTTAGGAGCCACTACCGACACAGTGCTCACTGAAACTAGTCAAACATTCAGTCATCCATTCTAGCCTTCACACACCTTGGACTGTCAAGTGTCTGTCACCATCTAATCATCCCACCCCTAACTCTCACCCAAGAGACAGGGTGACTGGACTCTGAAACAGCTAAAGAGAAGCCACAAAAGTAGAATTATCAACAAGTATGTCCACTAAAATAGGCCTCACAATCCTTCACATATCATTAAAGCCTTTGACATCCTGGTCTTTGCATGTACAAACATTTGCACATTGATTTTTTTTTTTTTTTTTTTCTTTTTCTTTACAGATGCACTTCACATACACCTATCAGACAGTCATTCTGTCAAAAAAGTGCCAGCCCATCATATGCATCTCCAAACACTCATCATACATCCACTGTAATCCCTTGTATATTCTTAAGCTTTCTCAATTTCATGCCACACTTTCTCATGCATTCATTTATCACATCCATCTACCCTCTTGGCACACCGTACCTTACCTCCTCCCACCGCCAAACAAACTTACATATAGCTTCACCCTTTTCAATCCCAAATTTCCATCCATTTTCTATCTATATAACCATATAAATTAAGCTGGAATACTGTTACAAAACTAAGAGGTGCCATGCATAATTTGCTTTTGCACTCAATCATTTACCATATCCATCAACCTTCTTCCTGGCCTACCATACCTCCTCTCACCTTCAAACTCACTCAAATATATCCTTTTCACTACTCGATTCACATACATTCTCCCTTCATGACCATACCATCTAAGCACACTGTCTTTAACTCTGGTATCCACAAACCTCCTTATTCTGCATCCTTCACAAATCACATTTGTCCTTATCCTCTCCACTCTATGCACTCCACACATTTTCTTAAGCAGCCCCATTTTCAATGCTGTTATTCCTGACTTTTCATTTTCATGTCACTCTACAATCTCATCCATATGTCTGAGTAGGCACTAAAACCCCTTCATGCAAATCTCTTGCAGCTGCTACATTCAGACTTTTCTTATCAGGCTTTCAAATCACCAGCCATCCTGTACCATTATATAGTACTATACTTATTCTGCACATTAACCTCTCTTTTCCATCACTCTGCCCAGATACTCAAAGTCATTCGTAAGTATTTCTCTTTCAATGTAACATCTCACGGGAAGTCACAGCCTCTATCACCAACCACCACTTTACTCTTATCTGCTTCTGCTTTCAAGGCATGATGCTCAAATATGTTTACAATACTCTGCATCATTTTACCAAGATCTTGTCCATTATTTACAAGCAGCACTGCAAAAAAAATTGGAATAAATGACCTGACTCCACTGGTACGTAACTTCTGTCTGTAAAAGATGGATGTACAGCATGGTCACAGGTTACAACAGTCTTGACCTATGACAATTCAATGTTATGACAGTCTGCTACATGGAAATTTAATATACAGTATTATGAAATAAACATAAATCGCTGGTTTGGGAGTAAAGTGTTGCTGTCTTCCGCGAGAAGTATCTTGTGATTTTCTGTCTCAAGCTTGACTGCCACCAATTGGTCTCAGTCTCTGCCAACTGATAAGCAGTTACTGTGCTCATTGGATTTGCTTTTCGCAATCTTGATTCAATGATGCCTAACAGAAAGCTTCCAAGTGACTATAATGATTCCAAGAAATAACACCATTACGTTACACAAAAATGTAGACATCATTAAGTGTAATGAGAAGGGAGAAAAGGCATCAGCGATCAAGCATGCATTGGGGATGAGTCAGACAAATGTGGCCACTATCATCAATGACAAGGATCATATCCTGTCTCATGTAAAAGGAGCAACTCCAATGTATTCAACTGTGATTACTAAACAAAAATCAGGACTGTTGGAGGAGACAGAACATCTATTAATGCTGTGGACTGAGGACAAAAATCAATGGTGCATGCCTTTATGTGAACAACTGATCTGTGAGAAAGTGCAAACAATCAACCAAGACCTCACGAAAGAAAATGGTGAGGCAGGGGAGCCTAGTGAGACATTTGTGCCTTCGAAGGGTTGGTTTACAGGATTCAAGGCTCAAGGAAACATAACCAACAGACAAATTTTCAGAGAGACAGCTAGTGCAGATGACAATGCAATAAAAAAGTCTGTTGAAGATTTGGAGAAGCTGACTGAGGAGGAAGGCTAAATTCCAGAGCTTAGTTTTAATGTGGACGAGATGGGATTAAACGAGAAATGAATGCCTAACATGACATACTTTGCCAAGGAAGAGAAAGCCATGCCAGTACACAAAGCATCCAAAGAGAGTCTGATGTTGATTATGGGGGATAACTGTACTGGTGATTTAAAGCATAAACCACTACTCACGTACTAGTCAGAAAATCCAAAAGCTGTAAAGGGGATCCTTAAAGCATCCCTCCCAGTCTTCTGGAAATGTAACAAAAAAACCTGGGTTCATTCATTACTTTCTGAAGGCTCCAACATGCTTGCATGCATTGGCCTTGGTCACCTAATGGCGGCTCTCCATGCTGCTCGATCTCTGGCAGCTTCCCTATTCAGTCCCTTATCCCTGAGGTCACACTCAGTGACCTCGTCCCAGGGTTTTTTTGGTCTACCTCTTGCAAACCTACCCCTAACATTAACACTTCTCACCATCTGCACCCAATCATTATCCCCCATCCTCTCCACATGACCAAACCATCTCAATCTACCTCTCCTCGTCACAACACCAATACACTCCGGTCACATTCTACCCCTCAACTCTTCCATCGTAAACCTGGCCCCCACAGGCCTCACACTTAGGGACGCAAAGAACATCCACCTAATCATTGTCATTTCTGTATGTCTGAGCCTGCGAGTATCATCTTCTTTTACTGCCCAAGTCTCCTTACCATACAGCATTACACTTCTAACACATGCTGCATACAAAGATCCCTTAGCACAGAGGAAGAGCCCTCTCAATGTCAGGAGAGGTAACAGCTCCCTGAACTTCTTCCAACCACTCCTCACTCTAGCCACAGCTCCAGCACATAAAATGTCTCCCAAATAACAGAACTCTTCCACACACTGAAGAGACACATCTGCAATTCAATCCTTTCATGCCTGACAATCTCCATCCGCTCTTCCTGACACACCGCACACATGAAATCAGCATTATCTCACAGTCTACCTCTAATACCACTGCATATCTTATGCACCCACTTATCATACTTCCATGCCCTTGTGGCAAATCGCACATGGCCACTCCTCTTCTTTGACAGTACTGCTACCAGTCTCAGATACCACCACTTTTGTTTTTACTGCATTTACTCTTATGCCCTTGTGCCCCATACCATCTCACCACTTCCTAAATCTTTCCTCCACCTCCCGTTCATTCTCTGCAGTCAAAACCAAATCATCAGCATACAACATCTCCCACAGGAGTCCATTTCTGAAGTCACATGAAAGGGCTTCAAGTAACCATGATAAACAACATGGGGCTCAAAACTGACCCCCTGTGCACACCAACATTCATGGAAAACTCATCACTCAAATCTCCATTCACCCTTACCTGGGTGTGAGCACCCACATACATGGCCATGACCACCCTAACCAGCCACTCCTCGATTCCAAGCTTCCTCATTGCCCACTTTGCCACCTCTCTAGGATCTCTGTTAAAGGCCTTCTCCAAATAAACAAAAACAAAGTACAGTTACCTTTTCTTTCCTATATATTTTTCCTGATGATGTCGAACAATGAATAATTATGGCATCTGTAGTCTCTTTGGCTGGCATAAACCCAAACTGCATCTCATTAATACTCACTCTTTCTCTAATCATACCTTCTAGAACTCTCTCTATTACCATCATTATCTGGTCTAAAAGCTTTATGCCCCTATAATTTCCTCTTTCCAGGGCATCACGCTTCCCCTTGTACACATTTACAATTACACACTTCAAACGATCATCTGGGGCAACATACAGATATAAAACTGTATTAATCAGGTCAGTGACTAACCTCACTCGTATATCTCCTGAGCTTTCAGCATTTCAGTAGTCAACTCAGGCACACCCGCTGCCCTCCCCACCTGCATCCTGCCTATTGCCCTGCTCAGCATAGCAGCATCAATCAAAAGCCAAGTGCCAAACACTGGATCTGTTGGCTCCAAACCTTCCCTGTCCCAGACAAATTCTTCATTCAACAACCAGCTGTAATGCTCTCTCCATGCATGTTTATATCCCCACTGTTCTTCACTACATTTCCTTCATCATTCTTCACACACTGCTCACCTATGACATCCCTATTCTCCCTCTTCATCTGATTTGCCACCTTAAATATCATATTCTTCCTTTCCACATGATTTAGGTTATCAAGTACAAGTCTCTGTGATTCAGAATTCACCCTGTAAACCTCTTTTCTGGTTCTACACTTGGCAGCCCAGTATTCCTCTTTGTTACCACCCTTCTTCCATTCCCGGAAATGCCTTCTTTTCTCCTTAACTGCAGCTTCTACACCCACACCCACCAAGTTACATTCTGTCCTGGTGGGCCTCTTGTCCATCCACATACTGAATCAGTAAAAGCTCTTGAGGGTTCTATACTGTTCATTAACACTTCTTTCAATGTCTCCCTGTTCAGCCACCACTCTCCTCATCTCATTATAGAAGGCATTCCTTACTGCTTGGTTTTCAGCTTCCACATTTTCCTCCTGGGTGCATAGGTCCTCTTTTTCATCACTTGCTCCTTAAGCACCATGTCACATATCAATAACTTGTGTTGCCGCACACACTTCTCACTCCCTATAACTTTAACATCTTTCACTAGCCTCCAATCAGCCCTCTTGACCAGGAAATAGTCTAATTGGCTGTTATTTCCCCCAGACTCGTATGTAATCAACCTACTCTCTCTCTCTTCCTAAAATGTGTATTGCACACAATCATGTTCACTGCCTCTCCAAACTCGGGTATCCTTTCCCCTTTCTCATTTCTTGTGCCACATGCATATCCCCTGTGTACTCTTTCATATCCTTGAGTTGCATCATCTACATGACAATTTTAGTCCCCTCCCAAAACTACAATCTCATCATCCCCCATACCATTTACTACACGTATTAATTCATCCCCAAATCTATCCTTCTCTACCTCATCCAAGCCTGCCTGTGGACCATACGCCAATAAAAATGCAACCATTTTCTCATTGAACAAAATTTTCACTACTGTTATCCTATAACTTACTCTCATACCATTCGTGACATATTCCACCTATTTCTCCCCAACCAATACACCCACACCACCATATCCATCTGCTCTACCCAGCCAAAACAACTTAAAATAACAATCCCTCCCAGCAATCTTTCTGGTTGATCCACCCCTATACCGGACTTCTTGCACACATCCCATATCCACCCACCCCCTACTCAATGCCTCAATCACTTCCCACACTCTACCCCTCAAACTTCCCACATTCCACAATGCCACTCTGAACCTCCTGGGTGCTTTAGTGTCCTCAAGCTTGCTTTGAATTTCATTCTTTAACATGGTCATAATCAGTAAAAATAATAAAAGGGCGAGACATGCCACAGGCCCCACCCACTGCACAGACCCAGGTCCAGGCAATTGATCTGGGACCCCAAGCCCACCAGCCTTGACCAGTGGCTGTGGTGGTGGCCTCGGGGCAAAATGCCAGGACAGCTACAGGGACACCCTCCAAGCATGCCTTGGCACTGTAACCATCCCGCCATTATTGACCAGTGGCTGTGGTGGTAGCCTCAAGGCAAAATGCCAGGACAGCTAAAAGGACACCCTCCAAGCACGCCTTGGCACTGTAACCGTCCTGCCATTACACCCATTGATGGGGCAGCCACCTGGAGTGTTACTCCCAGATTTGGGCTGCTCTCTATTGGGCGGACGCGGTAGCCTGGGAACCGCAATGTCCACAGGTTCGAGCCTCATCTCATCCCTAGCTTCATGATCTATGTTGGCAGAGCCCTTGTCATGCCGCCCCTCAAAAGGTCCGCCACTAGGGAGAGAGGTCAAAGTTATCTGGCTGCATACCCTTGCTGGCGTCAACCCCTGTGATGCAGTGGGGTACGCCGTGTGATATGTAAAGCGAATGTGGTGTAGTGTACGATACAGTTAAACAAAGTGTTTGGGAAAGTATGCTAGTCTACTCTCCAAGATAGTGTTACATTGAAAAGGTCAGCAAAGGGGGATGGTTAGGTAGCTAGTGAAACAAGAGCTCCAGCTCTCCCTATCACCAGCATTCCCATTCCCCTCGGGTGTATTGCCCTGATCGGCTAATGCTGAAGTTGAATGCAGCTCCAGCTCTCCCTATCACCAGCATTCCCATTCCCCTCGGGAGTATTGCCCTGATCGGCTAATGCTGAAGTTGAATGCTGCTGTCCTGAGAAGAACCTGCCATTCAAGGCATTGCTCATCATCAACAATGTTCCTGGTTATCTCCTGAGCTAGAAAAATCTGCACCCTACTGTGAAAGTTGTGTTTATGCACCAAACACGACATCCATCTTACAACCCATGGACCATGGCATGATAAAGGCATTCATGGCTTATCACTTAAGAAAAATGTTCAAACAGGCAATTCGAGCAACAGAAGATGGGAAGAACACTACACTGGAATGAGTTGGGATGAGGTGATGCAGCTGAACAAGAATGGGATGTGGAAAAAATGTGCCCTAATCTCATAAATGGATTCAACGGGTTTGATGAAGACAGTGAAAATGAAGTCATGTGCAACTATGTAAAAACTGGCAACGATTTAAATCTTAACATAGACAAGAGTGATGTGAGCAAACTTATTGATTCACATGACCAAGAGCTGGCCAACAAAGATTTAAAAGAACCAGGGAAACAAATGAAAACTCATGAAGACAACAATGAGGTGGAACTGCTGCAAGAATTCAAGATTAAGGAAATGGCAAAAGCTTTTGACTTCCTGGAGAAAGCAATGACTGATTTCAAAGACCAGGACCCAAATGCAATGCATTTTGCTAAAGTCTACAGGGCAGTTGAGGATTCAGTTTCCTGTTATCGTCAAATCTATGACGAAAAGAAATATGCCGCCAAGCAGTCTTCAATTCTCAATTTTTTCAAGAGAGCTGAACACTAAGCCACAACCCCATCTCCAGCCTGAACCCCAGTCTGAACCCCAGTTTCATCCCTAGACTCCCCTGATGGAGTACCTTCCCAAACACCATCTCAGTCAAGCTGATGCTGTCTGAAGGTATGTGTTAACATAAGCGTTTTCATAAGAGGATTATGTGTACATGATGTATGGTTGAAAAGTCCACATATGCATTGACGTAAGGTATAAATGTACAATTTACTGTCATAAACTCGAGTTACACACAAAATTGACTTACATGTGTGTGTGTGTGTGTGTCCAACTATGGGCAAAGGTTTCAGGGGCTATCCCAAGGCCAGTTGTCCTCCTACACACCTCCACATTCACCATTTCAGTGCTAACACCCACAGGCCATATTGAATACATGCTAGGGCCATCTCATACAGGACTGGTGAACTGGTATTAGCAGGGCTATTTTTACGACATGTCGATGGGTCTTCTGGTAGATCAGAACAGTCTGCTCTTTTATGAAAATGCTCTTTAAAAAAGAATAAATGATAAAAGATGGAACAATAGATCTGGGGTCTGTCCTATGAATCCTTTCACTATGATAGGTCTTGTGTTTTTCTTCTTGGTACTACCAGGCAGTATTAAAGATGTTAGGATAGGCATCCCTAACTGGAGGGATGACATACCGTATAACTTCCTTAATCCCTTCACTCCAGTAAAGTGGATACCGTATAACTTCCTTAATCCCTTCACTCCAGTAAAGTGGAATGAGACTGCCAGGTGATTGCATGAATACAATATAAAAGCATCAATAATGAGGGGGCTGAAAACCAAAACAATCTAACATTATAGAATGAGATATGAAGAAATTTAGAAGCATGACTGGTACAAACATCCTTACCTTTGGCTCTGTTTTGCACAATAGCTTGAATCTGTATCATGTCTCGGTTGTTGTTGAGTTTTTTGCTGGACTTCATAACTAGGCGAGTATTGCTATCAAACTGCACTGCAAACACCACGTGACCATTCTCTAGTGCGATGCTGAAGTACTGGTTCTAATAATGGAAAAATGAAATACAGATACATCTTTATGATCATTACATGTTAATAAACTGTACAGTTATCTGACAGATGTTATATGTTGGCCTCTATTAATACTGCAATATTATTCCCTGAAGACTGATGGTGATATGGACAGCCTAGGTGAGCTGTGAGATGATGTTGATGATGAATATGGAGAAGAATTACTATGTGATCTACCAAGAGAGCAACATTACAAAAAAAAAAAGACCATCATGATCATCTGAAGCATCACCAGCACCCTCTTGCCATCTTACAAAGACAAGGAGCCCTTGATCACACTCCTCCCAAGTCATGTTGTATTTCCAGTATACCCATCTTCCCCTCCCTCCTACAACACCTCCATCACCACCACTCTGCACTATGTGCTTTACATGGGCTGATGCCCCTGGGTTTATCCCTAACATCCATCACCATGACTCCAGATATGACATAACTGGTCACTGGCTTCACCTTGCAGGTTGCCTATAGCATTTTTTTTTTTTTAAATGCAAGGAAGAAGGAACCAAAGGCCATGGGCCCACAAACCATTCCTTCCAACAAAAAACAGAAACAATACGAAAGAGAGCCAAGTTTAAGATCCGTTCATTTCGAGATGCCTGGACACACTGCGTTTGAAAGACTGGAGATCATATGAAGCAGGAAATACAGACAGAGGAAGGCAGTTCCAGAGCTGAGCTGTTGCATAAATGAAGGACTGGGAGTAACAGTTAACTCTTGCATTAGAAAGTTGGACAGAAAAGGGATGAGAGTTTGTTGCTAGACGGGTGCTACGTGCCCGTCGTAGAGGTGGAGGGATGCAAGCAGACAGTTCATTTGTGATTGACAAGGTGACTAACCCAACACTTAACCAGACCAATGTACATTATCAGTTTGTCACCTTGAAACTCATCAGTCCAAGGTCCAGAACAATTATACAGTAGGATGATATGAAGGAGTTTATTGTGTCCTTGGCATTGCTGATGTTATTACTATACTATAAGAAGTAGGATATGTTGCTGTTGTTCAACAACCCCAGTATGTCTGGTTGTGCAGACCCATCTAACACAGGCAAGCAATTGCATGCCCCTGCATGGACATCCCGTGCAGTGAAGAGACACTCCCATCCAACAGACAGCGCATTGCCACAATGAGGCATGGGAAAAAGTGTGGTGGTTTGGTTTCAGGATAGATGCTACATTTGTGTCCCTCCACCAATTAACAGGGGCAATATTGTAGTGCTTCACTTCACCCTGTAATTTGGTTATCCCAGTATTGTAAATGAGTTCCCAAGTTACAGGAAACCATTAGGTGAGTTACCCAGCACAGAGTCACCTGAAGTTGAAAGACGAGCAATTGGAGGTGACAGAAAGGCTGCGAGAAAGAGAGGACGGCAGATGCAGAAACGGACTGATAAAGTAAAGGAAGAAGTAGGCAGCGCTGCTTCTAGTGAATGGATGATAGGCACCCCCACCTACTATCAATAAGAAGTAAGAATTCAGTGAGTATTGGAAGAACAATTAGAACAATTCCTTCACTGCAGCTTCTATGTCTGGCACGTACAGGCACTGCCTTCATCCAGTGGTGTCGCTTGGAGGTGGGGGAGGGGGTTCAAAGGGGTCAACTGACCCTCCATAGCAGCAGTAGTAGAGTAACGCCAGCCTGCCTGGCCAAGCAAATCCATCAACTGCAGGCAAGAAATTGCCCCTGAAGGACTGCCCCATGCAGTGACCCAGTGCTCCTCTGTGGCAGACTGTGCCTCACCACAGTGAGGTACAAGGAGAAGTGTGCATGTAGGTTCCTGTATGGACACCACATTTGTGTTTCTCCACCCAACTACCAGAGACACCATAGCTGGCTTCACATTACCCCATTATTTGGTTATACAGTTGCCAACCAACATTGTAAATGGTTCCTGGGGTACAGAAAACCATTAGGCTTGTCACTCAGTGTAGAGTCACTGAAGAAAGATGCGGGCAGCACTATACCAAATGACTGGTTGATGGTTGTAACCACTCCCCTTATTAGTAAATACAACATCCATTTATTTTTTCCATTCCAGTAACTTTTATATCATGTGAATATTATGGACTGGCAGAACAGTCATGTCAACACTAAATATCATGAGCTAAAGCACTTTATTATCTCAAGATAACAGTAATAAATATCCACAAAAACTGAGGGATGAACTTAGTACACTATGTGTTCTGTTCCTGTGTGGAGTTCTGGGGTTCTGAGAATGAAACTGTGACATAAAATGTGTTCAATGTGTGTATGTATGTGTGAGACTGACAATTAGAGTAAAACAGACAGAAAATCTCTATTACAACAGTAAACAGTGAGGTGTTATACCACAGAAGATGGGAGGTACTGTGTTAGATGATGCTTAAATGACATCCCAGAATATACAGTATGTACTGCATTTACAAATGTGACCTCTCAACCCTAACTGCCTTGAAAGATGAATCCCTAACTAAAGGCTGAAATCAACTGCTGTGTCTGAACCTGAGTGACCCAAAAGTGCTCTGGATGCATTGCAAAGATACTGCATAATATCAAGTGCCTGCTGAAACTAAATTTTTTCATTTCCAACTTCCACCCATGGCTGCATGTTGAATTTGTGCTGACTCGAAACAACTTTCTATGGTCAAGACTGTCAATCCCATTAAGCATATTAAACACTCCCCAAGTACAACCTTTCCCATTCCTGTCCATGGCAGGTATACTGTTACTTGCAAGATGTATCTCATATAGTACTGGGCAGTCATCAAATCCTAAAAGCTCGGTGATATCAAATGCTTATACAATAAAAACATGCAATATACACATCACAAAAACAATAGAAATCAAGTACATTCACCTCTGCTTCATTAACAGCTAGGAAAAGCAGTGCATCTTCATCAAGTGTCTTGAAGGAAAGCACTGCACTGTAGTATGCTTTGGGTCGACGCAGTCGGTGGGTGCCACGGAAGTATCCTTTACCATTGAAACTCAAAGCTATTTCATCAGACTGTCTAAGTATCAACTCCTCTCTGGTTTGGATGGAAAAAGACAAAAAATAACAGCACATCCACATTTTGCACTTTGTTTTTATGCATTCTGCAAAGAAAAAGCCACATCTAATACAACCTGCAAATCTCAGTTTATACAAACATACGGTATATTAATATGGAATGATTACCCACAATGCCACATTTTGGTTACAAAACTGTGTTGCGGTACACAAAATCTGTGATATATACTGTATATATACTGTATATATATATATATACTGTACTGTATATATATATATATAAATCCCGTCTTTCCTGTTTTCACCCCTAATGACCCCCCCTCAGCCTGCCTTAAGGTTCCCATATTTGGCTTTAAAAGTACCGAGTATTCACAAGGAAACCAAACAACATATTGATAAACAAGCTTAGTGTACTGTACTTAATTGTAAACTATGACTGAGGACGGACTTGGTGTGAGAGAGGAGGAAGTGTGCAGTGGTCCTTTACACAGTCATGTGGCCCATGCTGTCCAAATATGTTTACAAACTGATGGAAAATACTAGATTTGGGCCTTCACTCTGCACACCACAGGAGCTGCAGTAGGTTTGCTTTATGGTAATTCTGGTTATGCTGTATTGTGCATTACACCTTACTTTTTTCTTTTCTTTTTACTAAAACACCAAATATTCAAATTTCTTGGTCTAAGTCTGAGAGAGAGAGGAAAAAAGGAAAAAAAAAAACTGTAGTAAAGCAACAGAGGAAACAGTACAGTAATGCAATAATACAACACTTTCTCTTTTATAAGGCTCAAGGTGGGTTTTGCAAGGGTACATTCTATCCTTCTTCTTCCTTCTATGTTAGGCATCACAACAATTAAACTGTCCTGATGTGAAGGGGTTAAATATAAAACTATCTATCTATTTATTGCCAGACGCCTTAATCCCATAAGGGGTGGCAACAAACATACCGCCTCTATGTCACCCTGTCCCCCGCCATTTCTCCGTCCTGCTCCCAGCTCACACCCACCTCTCTCACAAACCTCTCCACTCCATTCTTCCATCTCACCCTTGGCCTCCCCCCCTCCCCCTCCCTCTCCCCCCCCCTCCATCTACCTCACATACACTCTCCTCATCAGTCTCTTGCTCTCCTTCCTCTCCACATGGCCAAACCACCTCAATGTATTTTTCCTAATGCTTTCTATCACATCCACATCACAATGCTCCTTCACTTCCTCATTTGTCAGTCTGTCTCTCAATGTGATTCCACATGCTCCTTTCAAATAACGCACTGCCACTGTTCTCACTCGTGTCCCTCCAACAAGGTCCATGCTTCACTTCCATACGTTAGAGTTGGTATCACAATACTGTAATGCACTCACATCCTCCTGTTACTTCTATACCTTTTTCTCTCAAAATATAAAGAGTAGTGTTTTTGTGTTATACCTACTTTATGAACCCAAATATCAGCTCATTACGCAGAAGGTAAACTGCACAGTGAAAATGTGTATTATAGGCAATCATACAAGTGTATATTATCATTTCTTAATTAAGTAACAAATGTGAACTGTACAATAATGTTACACTGCAATAATAATGCTGATAATTCATATAAGAAATGTAATACAGTACTCTCCAAGCATTCTGAATCACTAGAAATATTCACTAATAAAATCTGCTACTCTATGGAAACCTTATTCATAACTTCATTGTTCAACAAGACTTTTATTTACCCTTCATTGCAAGCACCACAGCCCTCATTTTCTGTAAAGTTCCAGAGTCCTACCATCTCTCCATCTATTGTCAAGGTGTGGAGGCAACCAGCAAACTTTCGGGTACTGAGTGAATTGTATGCACGTGGGGGAGCACCACCTGAGGAAAGGAAGGAAAAAAAAGCAAAAGTAATTGCTGGGTACTACAGTTCAAAAACAGCAGAGAAGTATATGCCATATTCCTGATGTTTCTTGCACAAAACATACATTCTCTTCTCCTGCATTTATTCTGGGTTTCATTATTCAACCTGATATTGAAAAACCTGAAAACAGCAATTACAGTACCATCTGCCTTCATATGGTGGCAGTGATATAACAAAACAGCTACATTCCTCAAAACCCTCACTTTTAAGGAGTCTGGCAGACTAACTTTCCATCCTATGATGGCACCAATGTAGCTAATTGGCTCTGTTGCCTAGTTATAGAAAAGCCCCTCAACTCTCTCCCTCTTCTCTGAAATTAGGATGATGGACTACCGGAGGGGGACAACTTCAGTCTGCAGTTCACAGGGTTCACACTGAGATGAACTGGGCATTAAGCTACATCAACAACAACTACTATTACTATCTAAAAATTAACTTCACGACTAACTCAAAAAAAAATAACAATCATACATGGCATGACAACAGGTACAAGCATTCCTTTGCTTACTAACCAACCCACAAAGTGTCAGAAGGAAGGAGATCCATCTTGCTGAAGCCTGGTGGTGAAGCATCTGATACTGTCCTTGGTTCATCTCTACTGCCCTCAGTGTTAGCTGGCCTCACCATCAACTGACCGATGTTACCCACTCTTGTGATGCTAATATGATACCTGTGCAAATAAGATAATGTAATGCAGTTTCTGCAACAGTACAGTAAAAATCCATTTAAAGATCATTAAATCCAATTAATGATCATTATCAGCCTAATCCAAACTCCTTGATCACATGGCATGGAGAAAATTAAAAATAAACTCTTTAATCTCTTTGGGGAGATCAATCAGAGATGCAAGGAACCCTAGATACAACATTCCTACCTCCTTGGCCACAGGAAGCCTTATGTCTCCGAGAAATATGCTTATCCACATGACTGATGGTCTCACAATGAATGCTGTCCATGTTCACTCATTTGTATGAGGCAAACAGTTCTGAATTTAAAGTGTATTTCATATACAGTATATAATTATACTGTCCAGAGTTTCATCTTTATGCTTTTTTAACATAATTAGCAGACACACATACTCATAAGTAACAATTTAAAGATGGGAAAAGTAATGACACTCTGTAATTTGTGTTGGCACTGTATAATACTACTGTACTTTGGAACCATGGGGCTGGGTGGTCATGTCATCTGACCTCCATGTTAACAGAAAAAGATGATGTTCCAGTCATTCCATTTCCCTCTTTATGACAGTGTTTCATGATACATATGGAATAAAGTGGAACCTTACATTTCATGATTAACAGAGACACACCTACCATAACAGTACCTCTATCCTGTATTGATCGGGATTATTTGTCAGGAATAGATCCAAGAGAGGGGCAATATGGTCAGGATTATCTGGTATTCTGGCTGGTTGCTTTACCAGTTGTGTGAGATTAAATGAGAGGATCCACTGTACATTATTAGTGCCAGGTGGTCCCTCTGCTCATACATGAATAAAACTGCTTGACTACCACTTGGCTGATACAAAAACATAGCTCGAACTCTAGCAAGGTGGCTGCCAGAGATTAAGCAATGAGGACAGTTGCCATTAGGTGTCCAAGGCTGACACATGCTAGCATGTTGGAGCCATTATAAAAGATGATATGACACTATCCTGCGTTTAAGATACAGATACTAATTGTGAAAGCAGTGATCAGCTGTTGGGTGCACTCTCTGGTTTGATATTACTGTTCACACTTACCAATCAATCTTAACTTTAGAGCTGAGGAAATAAAAAATCATAACTGTACTGCACAGAGCACATTTAGGATATTTATTAATTTGTTTTTCCTTGCTGTGCATCTTCTGTAAAAAAAGAAAAAAAAAATTATGACACAACTTCAGGTGATGCATTCTTTGTTCTGTTTTTGAGGCGTGTGCTGCTGGAATCACCTACTGTTACACATATCATCCAACTGTGTGACTTTAGAACTTAAAAAATATTAACTGTCATTCATACATGCAATGCACAGACCATACTGCAGATAATTATGGCACACATTAACTCACAATAATACAGCAATTTTCTGGGTGGTGTACTGTACCTGCCAGGCTCCTTCTGGTGATATAAACACTATGTCACCCTGTGGGGATTTTGAATTTTTGGGCTTATTTTTCTACCTCCAGCCCCATGTAAATGGCATTTCTGACTACAGTATGCAAAGTACTAACTATGTATAGGTTTGCCTCACCCTGCAAACTGGTATGGATATTGAACCTGTGCAAAGGGAGAGTCTGATGTATTCATAATATTAAATTATTCAAACAGATGGACACAGTGGTGGTCAGAGTCCCTGGGAGAATATGCCTAACCTGCAAAAGTAGTATTCAGTCTATTATCGGTAAATTTTTAAGTAAATGCCAAGGTATCATATTAATATACCCTATTAAATTCAAAACTACAATTACTAACCACTTGGTGTCATCAGACACTTGTGGGGTGTTGGTACGGAGTGTAAGCGGGTGTGTGATGCGCATTGGACCACCACCAGCATCCCACGAAAACTCTATGTGGCGATCAACCATCTCTACTGCCATAAAGTCACTCTGGAGGAAAGGTAATTATATAACTTGTTATATCTCAGCTTTGAAAACTGTTGCACAGGTAATAAGTCAGTAAGAAACTGCTTAATATGTACCATACCAGGGCAGATATTGTGATGGAGTAAATTTCCTTTGTCTTAAGCACAACTAGAATAACTAACCAATAAAATAATGGCATTATTGGACAAGTGGAATTACATTAGCTAAACACAGCAAAGATATCCTAACTGGACTAGGAACAGCCAAAACAGATCTTGATGAACCAAGTTCACCAACAATGTTCTAAATAAATGTGAATTGGTTTGAAATGGTCTGATCACCATGGCTGTACTGTACATGTACAACCTACTTTAAATTGTACCTGATATAGCTTAATTTTACTTGAAAAGGTATCAGTGTACAGTACAATCCCACTTAACCGGGAAATTTGGAGGATTTACCTTCACAGTTACCGATTTTTCCTGGAGATCTGATATATAGTCTAATACATATGCTATATTATTGAAGTATATAAAATAACACTCATACCCAGGCCCACACTAACAGATTCCATTTAAAACATAACTTCCTCTCAAACATACCCCATAGATGTAACACATGTGATCGCAGTGCCTTGCAGTAGTGCAAAATGCAAATGGTAAGTCCATTTTGTTAAATACAGTATTATTCATCATTTTATTAACAAAGCATAGACAAATAAACTAAAGAAATCAATCTTGAGCATTTAATGGTGAACTGATTATCTGGAAAGAAGTGTTGTACAGGAGAATTATCACGATTCTTGCTCACAGCTGTGTATACGGCCACGGCCAACCCATTTATTTCTTAAATTACTGCCATCATTCCACCTCTCACTTGCCACTCAGCTGTTCTGCAGATATAGTATAGTACTGTAATACAATAAATGTGTTGGAACTGCAAGCACAGTACAAAGCTGTAATTTTATCCAACAAACTAAAGTCTCATTTCTATCAGCTAGATTTTTATCTTCTCTGCCAGTGCAAATGCATCCTAAGATGAATTATGCACCATCTTAGAACACATTTGCACAGGCAGAAAATATAAAACCTAGCTTTCCTCCTCTTTCTGTCTCTGGGTGACTTTACACTCCCTCTTCTGTCTATCTTTCCTTTATTCTTTCCTCTTCCTTTTGCCTATGGGTGACTCTACACTGAGTGACAAGCCAAATGGTTTCCTGTACACCAGGAAACCATTTACAGTACTATGCTGGGTGGTAACCATATAACCAAATTTTGGCACCTGGTGGTTTAGTGGGTAATTATGGTACTCCAATCGGATTGAGCCGGTGAAGGTTTATATCCAGGAGGTGGTTGGGTTTTATTGCTCATGTAATGCCACTCAGGGATGAGTGAGGCTGGTCACTCTCATCTGAAATGTCAGGACCACCTTGCCTAGCCCCGGGCCCCTATGCTCCTCATGGGGCAATATAGGATTGGATGACGGATGGATGGATGCACTGGCAGAAAATATAAAATCTAGTTGACAGAAATGAGGGTTTGTTTTGTTGGGTAAAATTACAGTGCTGTGCTTACAATTCCAACATATTTAATTTATGATCTGTAAAACAGCAGAGCGGTGATTGAGGGATGGAGTGATGGTGTTCAGGTGAGAAATAAACGGGTGGGCTGTGGCCATATACACAACTGTGAGCAAGGGAACTGTGATAATTTTACTGAACAATACAGTACTTCTTTCCAAATCATCAGTTCACCAATAAATGCTCAAGATTTATTTGTTTGGTTTATTTGTCCATGTTTTTATAAATAAATATTTATTATATTTAAGAAAATGGACTTGCCAAGGTATTTTAAGATACTGCAAGCTTGTGGGTGGTTCAATAGGTAGAAAACCGTACCAATGCCATACATTTTCGGCCAATGAAGAGTATACCTTTTTTCAATGGATTTATTTGTCTTGCTTTTCACGAACAATTCCTTGAACCTGGGTCTCTGGGGCCTGATATCATTACTCGTGGAATTTCCTACGTTAAAATTCCTTCTTCAATGTCTTATAATGTTCACCTTTTTCAAGTCTATTGCAGATGTCCAGCTTCTGTTTCAAAGTGAGCACAATGCACTTCAGATCAGTTTGCACTTTATGTATCACGGAGTATACAAATCACTATCGCGACATGACAACACAATAGCGAGAGTGCCTGTCTACTGACTGGCAGCACTACAGCGGTAAGAAGATTGGTGATTTGTGGAGGTATGGAGAGTGACTGAATATGAGAAGAGGAAAGAAGAGGGAGGATGAATGGGATGGGGATCAACTAGGAAATGACCCTGACTGGAAATGCTTTCACTTCACATCACCCAACTTCACCCAGTCTCATGTGATATGTGACTATCCCTTGCAGAGGCAGGCATTCAAAGTGGCACACACTTACATTTTTATTTATATATTCACCAGTCTAAGAATTTTCCAAGCTTCTGGATACCGGATATCTGAGATTGTCCTGTACTTCAACATACCTCACTACATACATACTGCATGTAATGAAAGGCAGTGTTCCATGCTTGTACAGTTACAACTGGTTTATATAATGAGTGCTTTTCAGGTCCCAAGATCTGCAGCCTTTTAGTTGTCATCTAACCCTGAAGTATCTTCTTAGTACCTCATCCTATATTTTCCTTAGCATGTCCATTTGAGTTCTCTACTTCATATTCATTATGTAAACAAGGGTGATGCATGGATGCATGTGTAAAGCCTTTTAGAACAAAACATGTGAAACAAAAAACAACACTTCACTCAGTTATTCCACACATTTTCACCACACACCTAAAACACTTCTGCCTGCCCATACAATTCTCATTAACATTCTCATTTCCAAGCACTTTTTTTCTCATTTTTATATGTTTTTCTCTTCCTTTATATAACATTGTACATTCAGTTCTATACATCTAGTTCACTACAAGCCTTCAAGCACTTTCATCAATGTGAACACAAACAGACTTTCTATTAAAACAAGCATATTTACTAACCATGTACTCACACCACATGATAGAAGACAGTTAAAGAGGGGTGTGGCAGTAGAGGATGTGCAATATCATAGATAGGGTTGACTAGGATACACTAAAGGAGTATGGTCATATGGAAAGAGAGCGTAATAAGAGACTGACAATAAGGATTAACAGCTTGTAAATTGAGAGTGAGAGGAAATGGGTAGTCACGGAGATGGAAAAATGGTGTGTGAGAGGTTCTCAATCACAGAGGTCTGAGTAGCCAGAAAAGTCAGAAGAATATGTGGAATAAAGTACTCTGGAGTGAAATGGTATATGGGAGAGATACCGTCTGTCAGTCTATCTATCTATCTATTGCCAGACGCCTCAATCCCGAACGGGGTGGCCACAAACAAATCGCCTCCATGTCACTCTGTCCCCTGCCATTTCACTACCACGCTCCCAACTCACACCCCCCTCTCTCATATACCTCTCCACTCCATCCCTCCCTCTCATCCTCGGCCTCCCCCTCCCTCTCACCCCCTCCGCCTCACTCACATACACTCTCCTCATCAATCTTTCACTCTCCATCCTCTCCACATGCCCAAACCACCTTAGCGTGTTTCTCCTAACGCTTCCCATCACGTCCTCAACCACACCACAACGCTCCTTTCACCCCTGGGGGTAGGGGTTTTTTCAACAATTCTCCCCCAATATCCCTGCTTGTCGTAAGAGGCGACTAAAAGGGTTGGTGGTGGGTTAGTGCCTCACCCCGTAAAAACAACTAACTAAAAATACAAACAGGAAGCCTGTCAGTGATCAATAATAAATGAGGGACAGGGTGACTAGGGTAAATTGCAGAGTAACCAGCAGCCTCTTTGGTGAAGATCAATACATTCATGCTTGTATGGTGAAAGAATGAGTGTGGGACCCATTTAATAATACAGGCTTTTGATATCTCTCTCACTATCTCTATCAGGTATTTTCTTGCTCTCTGAACCCTACCTCATTCCATTCTCTGATGGGAAAAAGGAACTGGGATAATGGAGACAATGATGAGCTCAATACATGTAACAGCAGTGCAGGTGTAAGTGAATCAGACTGCATTCTCCAACTTCTGGACACCATTCTCATGAAGCGGATAACAGAAAGCATATCTGCAAGCATACATACATACACACACACACACACACACACATACATGCCCACAAGCACACATGCACACACATGCACACATGTCAAACCAATCGCCTAGCTTGGAAATGCAGATGGTTTGTAAGATAGCAAATACGGTATGCAATATTTCATTAACTCTTCAGCTAAATATACTTACAGAGTTGTGGGAGCCAAGGTACAGCAGAAGTGCATTCCTTTCAGAGCTTCCAATAGCATAAGTAAGTACAATGTTGGTTGTAGTGGACGGCTGCAGAGTCGGACGATATTTTCTTGTGCACACTCCATCAGAGTCTGTAGTCAGTGAAACACGGATCTGAAAAAAATATATATATATATACTGTAGAAAGATATGCAGCGAGATACTGAAAGTTGCCTGTGTTTATGCAAAAACATACTGACGAATATTCATAGACAATGTTACAAAACTTAATTTTTATTTAATATTACCTTAATTATTATATCAACAATACAATCATATGAATATGGCAGGACAATAACAAAAGCAACAAATATCAGTAACCTACCGAAGAAGCATGTTGCCTGGTCTGCTTGATCTTCCTTTTGAGGGCTTCAATCCGTTCTCTCAGGTCAACACTACGATTTTCAATTCTATCAGCCGCTTTGCGCAGATTGGTAGCCAGTCGTACACCTTTCCTGGTATTACTCTCACCTTCAGCAACTGAGGCAGGGATAATCATTCATAATCATTATCATCCTAACCTTATTCTTTCATATCACAAATAGGATGGACAGATTATAAAAACAGGACATGGGAAAACACATAAATATGTGAACCATCATCAGTGTACTCAGTGAAAATGAGCCACACTTCCATTCACTCATTAGTCAAACCTCCAAGAATTGCTATTAAAAATACAGGGTGTTTGAAAATATCAGTAACATAGAAGACAAGTGTGGAAATGTGAGGTGTTACAGGGTTGTGCTTGTACATGATGAAAGACAATATGAGAGATAGTAGTGTGATGATGATCATGATGCTATTGTTGCTCTTGTTATTGCTGTTGACTCAGGTCATCTGGACAAGAACCCAGTGGGCTGTAAGCTAAAGTTGCCTTTTTTCCTGCAGGTTACAAACCATCCTTCAGGAGATAAGGAGGGGTTGAGGAATTTTTATATGGGTAGCAACCACTCAGTTATATCAGTGCCATCATGGGGTGGTATCTCTTGCCAGCACCAGAGTGTGATGTGGATGTTTAAGGTGTGGCAATGTAAGATGAATGTGAGGTGTGTTACTGTAGTCTGTCTAGTCTGAAGTTTGTTTTTTCAGATAAAAACTAAATTTCTCAAAAGTATACAGATTCATGAAGTTCTGATATTATGCAATACCTGCATGTTTAATTCAGATCTGACTGTAGCTTGCTCTTCATTACTCTATAGTTTGATTTCAGTTCAAATCTGGTTACATAATGGTTGTTGTTTCCTAAGTTTCACTAAAGCATGGGAAGCTATTAGATGCACAATTGTTGTGAGGGCAAAGTAAATATAATTATTATCAAGGACTGGCATAGTGATGTACTCAAGGCTACATACAGTGATGAATCATCTGACAGTTACAATAACCTGTTTCCTCCTTTATTTTCACAAAATATGTTTTAATCAATGCTGATATTTCAAACATGCCTACCATGAAATACCTTTGTTTTCAATAACTGATTTTATCTCATTGCACAGTGGTAGGTGGCGGTGTCCATCATCCACTCACTTGATGTAGTGCTGCTTACTTCTTCATTAGCCTTTATCATTCTTTTTCTGTGCCTGCTCTCCTTTCTTCCTATTTCTCCCATCTTTCCTGTCACTTATTATTTCTTTTCTTTCTTTAGAGGTGGCTTTACAATGAGTGACAAGCCAAATGGTTTCCTGTAAGCCAAGAAACCATTTACAACACTGGGTAGTAACCATATAATCAAACCATACGTGCTCCCTACGTGTCAACAAGTGGGTTGGTGGAGGCTTAGTGTCTCTCCCCGTAAAACAAATAACTCACAGTCAAATGGCCACCCCTTACGGGATTATGGTGTCTGGCAATAGATAGATAGATAGATAGTAATTTGTCATTTTCTACATTTAATTTGGGAAGCATTAACATATTCCCATAAGTTTTCCATCATGCAAGGACTTCTGACATACAGCACAGCAAAATGAATGCTTCCACACTCAACTGACTGGTTTTGACTTTGTTCACATGATCCTTGATGAAGTCTTCCTTGCCATCATGAAAATGTGTCCCAGTGATCAGTGAAATGACAATATACAGTACAAGGCAATGACAATTTCACTAGGGAGATTCAGTGTTAAACAGGAGATTAAGAGTTTCCTTTGTAATCAGTTGTTGAGAGGTATTAGCTCAACCCTACTGCCCCCAGTTACCAACGGTGATGGAACAAATGGCCATGGTGGCAGTAAGACCTGCTCCATAGCAAAGGGTACTAAGAATCTCTGGGTATACTCTGGCTGTCTTTATAAACTGAACCATGGAATGTACAAATCTTGACTGACTAGTGAAGCAATCTTGCTTACTCTTCTTGAAGAACTGAGGGGTGTAAACTGGGATACTGTGAGTATACTGGGGTTAGAAGACCAAGTGAGGCTTTCATAGCACTGTCCGATGGAAATAGTCTATGCTGCTGAGGTAAACATCAAAAGAGGAAACATGGTCTATTATTCCTGATAAAGAAATACTTTGGTGGTAGTAATGAAGAATGTTTAAAACAAAAATCAATAAGCAGCTGGACAAATTATTAAACTGAATAAAAGAAACAATCTCAACAAATTCAAGTACAATATATACTTCAACATCAATCCATGAAGAAAGTAAAAAATTTTATGAATCTGCACATGAGAGTATGAAAAATATGCAAAACTCAAAACATCTGTGATGAATGACTTTAAGGCAAAAACTGCTGTCAGTTACTGCTGAATGGGTAAATGTATATCTGAAGTCAAATGTACAAGATATTTACAGAAAGGAGCAGTTCCAAAAGGAAACACCATGGGAAGTGGCCTCGAAAGGATCAAATGGCAAAATGAAGAGTGAAATAGATTCCATCCTCACTAACAAAGAACAGATGGACACAGTGTACTACAGTACACTGAACAGAAGAAACACATAAAGCAACCACAGAATGACGAGAATCAGACAGCTCCCTTTAACAATGGTTTTAACTACACTAATAACAAAATACAGCATCAAATTTCTCTCAATAAGTTCATGATATCAAGGGCTTGCTCTACAGTATTATAATGGTCTTATAACTTACTGTTATCTCTGATCTGGTTGAGGAGTGAAGTGTCAAGGCGACTGAGCTCAAGTGCCTCCTCTTTGATGAGTGTGAGGTTGGTCTGGATTGACATAATGTGGTCAAGTGTTCGCTCCACATTATTGTAAGTATCATTTGTTCTAGCTATAGCTTCCTGAATTTCCAAAGATATACCTGGAAAAAAAATATCATCATCAAATACTACAGCACATTAATACTCAGACATTCAGTTACATACTGGTATGTGATATGGATGCACATCTAGATAAGTGATTATTACGAGTGAGCAAAGCTTCGTGTATGGATGAAAAATTACGATGAGCGGCCTGGCCCAACCATCATGCTTTTCAGAGGTGAACAACGTTTTACCTAATAAAACTATAGCAGCAATTTTTTTTTCTCCAGATGCTAAGTCGATTAACATAATTTTATATTTTATGATTCACAAAACCATTGTCGCAACACATTAGATGACTCAACACTTCACGGTTCCTTCACTCTTAAACACCCATTCACAAAGTTTAATATCTCTAACTTGCAACTCAGCACAGCAATCACCATAAACAAAGACTTATCTAGGAACCCTGAATGGGGAAAAACTAACACTGTCTCATTTAATGCTAGGAAAACCAAATACAGTATATACAATTTACTAACAGACAGATACTGCTTGATTCCTATATTACCTTCAATGCCACTAATATTCCCATCTCTAAAATTCTCAGGTGTTTCACTGAATAATAACCTCAGCTGGATCTCTCATGTTAGGTCATTTGCCAAAACCAATTCAAAGAAATTTGTATTACTGTATTGAATCCGCAACTACTTCACTGACGAGAACTTGGCTATAATTCACAAGAGTCGTGCGCTTTCAGTTGGAATATTGCTCACCCTTGAGGAGTGAATGTGGAGAGGCTGCACTAAAACTGAACAAAATTCAGAACAAAGATGTAAAAATTATTAATAGCCTTGCAGTTACATAGGAACTACTTCAGTTACAAATATGAAGAAATGCTGCCTCCCTTGCATTATATTACAGATACTTTTATAGCAAATGCTCAGATGAAGTTGCATCCACTGTGCAACCTCTCCATGCCTCCCCTTGTGCTACATGGGCATCTGGTAGTGCTCACGACTGGTCTGTCACACTGCCATATTGCAGAACTTCTATCAAAATTCTTTTATTCTCTGAACTGTATCTCTTTGGAACTCGCTTCCCCAGAATAGTTTTCCCCCAGACTTCAAGCTTACAGCAGGTCAAGTCTAACTATTACAGATTTTTTATGAATGGAGGACACCTGCAATCTGGTTTATGGATTTTTTTAAATTAAATTTATTTTTCTTTCCTCTGTTCTTCTGTCACCTCTCTCAGCTAATAGCTTATGATACTGCTGCGGTGGCCCCCAATGCCCTAATAAGCTTAGCAGCTGTTAAAGGTGAAGGTGAAAGTTACATTTCCTAAATGCTACAATAGGTAACCTTAGAAGCTGAAATACTAAAGTTTAACAAAATACTGACCTGTGTTCAGCTGTGTGTCCAATATTCTACTGATATCATCCAGGTTGCTGTTAGTTAGAGCTATTATACTTCTGGTCCTTGCAAGATCCCTCTGTTGTTTATCCAGCTCTGCAAACTGCTCTCTCACATTATCCTTTAGCCCCTCCCCCTTTGAGTGTAGCTCCTCCGACTTGCGCTTGGATGACAATGCACGCCGAACCAGTGAATCCTCAGGGTCACCTGGGTATGCCTAAGGAAAGTTTCGTAAGATAGTAACAGCTTCTATCACTGTGATTAAAGTGTGTCAAAGGATCTGAAATTAACAGGTTCTTTCAAGAAAAAGTAAAATTTCAAGCATAGTTCTTTGTCACAGTATCAGTTTTCTATGTGCACACAGACACCATGACCCCCTCCATTTTTTTAACAGAAAGTTGGTGAGGTTTGGTCTTGGTTAAGAAAAATACAAGTACTCAATAATTTTTGCAATAATGAATATAAAAAGGCTGTACTTATACAGTATAAGATTAAATCCACTCAAGGGCCTCAGAAGACAGAAACTACTATCTATCCTCTCTATAGCCAGACACCATAATCCTGTAAGGGGTGGCTGTTTGTCTCTGACTTAGTTGTTTTATGGGGAGGGGTGCTAACCCTCCACCAACCCACTTGTTGACATGTAGGGAACACATATGGGGTTGGTTATATGGTTACTACCCAGCATTGCAAATGGTTTCCTGGCTTACAGGTAAACATTTGGACTGTCACTCAATGAAAAGCCACCTGTATTGGAAAGATAAGTAACGATGTGACAGGAAAGATGGGAGAAATGGGAAGGAAGGAAGGCAGACACAGAAAAAGAATGATGAAGGTGAAGAAGTATGCAGCACTACTTCAAGTGAGTTGACAGTGGTCAACATCACCTATCACTAAGGTAGGTAAGACAGAAACTTTGATTTAAAAACTTGATTGGAGCATTTTTTGTTTCACTTGGGAATGCTCAAACATCAGTAAGTGCACAATCCTTGGGTTAAATACACAGTGACTGTAATGGGAAAGCATGGAAGTATGAATAGTAAAATAAGAGAAAACATTTCAGGGAAAAAAAGTGATTGAGGAAAGAGAAACTAGTAGAATGAAAACTAATACATGTGGTCCTCACCCTATCATGCAGATGGAAAGTATATGGGTGAGATCTCTGAACAATTAGTCACAAGTCTAAAAATATTTTGTGGTTGAGGTAAATTCCTTAACAGCAGCAATTCCCATTAGATGTAACCAGTAAGAACCATGAAAATATGCTTAAATGAGTAAGTGGGAGATGTGGTTCTCAGTGACATTTTCAAAATTCAGCTTCTCCAGTTCTATTTACTGTATAATAGAAACCTCCACCTTACTTTATACTCTTTGTAGAGAGTTATACTTTATGATTCTGTAAGAGAAAAAAAAAAGGGGGGGGGGAGGGAGGATGAAAAAATCTGTAGGTGAAAACCAGCTGAGAGTACAGTGTGTATAAACATTTTGCATGCAGCTTGTCTCTTTTTCTGAAAACTATTATAGTTCCCAAACAATTGTGTTTACTCAATTTCTGTTTGTTGCATCATGCCCTAAAGTAATTCTTCTCTCTACCCACACAAGAATTATGCACATACATCAATCACTGGCAATACAAGAGGAATTGGAAGTTAGTGCTACTTCACGGTTTTGACTTTTTGTTGAAATGCTTTTATTATCCTTCTGAATTTCTGAAGCATCCAAGTGAAAATTCATTTCTTAGCAATGTCTCATGACATGTTTCATAATGGTAAGACTACATTTACTGTACATGCCAAAAAATGCTTGGCAATGAAAGTTCTGAAACTTTCTGGGCCAGTGCAGGCATGTGAAAGCACCCAAATATAGTGTTAAACACAGATGAAGCACAAAATCTTTGAAAAACACTTCTTTTTATTATTGCAGACTGCACAGTGTTACAGTGCAATAATGATTTGGTGAATCATAAAATAAAAAACTGAAATGATCAACCTAGCACTTAAGAGATGAAATCACTGCTCTACTTTTATTATGTAAAAAGTTTATTAGCTTTTGAAAAGCATGATGGTTGAGTCAGGTCTGGCCACTTATAATTTTCTGTCCGTACTCTTACATTAAACTTTAATCTCTTATTTGTAAAGAAGGAAAAATCAATGTTAAGAAATATGAAGGTCCTGGTAGGAAGGAATGAAGAGAAGGTATATAATAAGGTGTAGTGGAGTGAATGTTGGGGAACATGAGGTGAAATGGACTTGTGGAAAAAATGCAGAAATATTGATAGACAAGGAAAGTTTTACAGTAAGGTAACAGATGCCAGAGCAAGAGAAGACTCAAGCTACAGAACAGAATTGAAATAAGCAATATATAAGAGACAGAGAGGGCTGGCAAGGAAAGAAAATAGGTTGAAAGAGCAAGACAGATGTGTTATGACTGAAAACCTTGAAAACCTCTGTGATAATAATGCCTTGTGAGGAATTTTCCGAGGAGAAAGGCAGCTGTGGGATGAGCAGATACAATATAGTGATACAAAGAAACAGATTAATCCTCATAAAAACTCACAAAATGTACTGACGTGTCTACTTTATTTACTAGCTACCAGCACGTCTACTTATTTACTAATTCACAGCATTCAAGACTGACCCATCTCAACTTACCTTGTCGAAAGCTCTACTGGCAGCTTCTGAAGCATTTCTTGCAGCCTCCTCTGCACTCTTCAGTGCATCAATGATCCTCTGGTAAGCCTCTGCAGCTTTGATATGCCCCACAACCTTCCATCTTGTGTTATTGAACAAGCTGGTGGCAAAGGGAAAAGAATATCTGAGATGCCTATCTGCCTAACTATTAACCGAACTTAATGTCACCATGTTTTGCAGGCCTTTTAATCGATACCACTCTATTCTTCTTTTTACTCCTGTCAATAGTTCAACACTGTCATTCAATCTCATTCATAGTTTATCTCTTGCTCTGTTTCCATATCCATGTGGTGAAAGTGACTGAAACAATCAATTATATTTATTTGTTAAAATCTCACATATCACAGTATCTAAACACTCACTCTTTTATCATCCCATATCTGAGTGACTTGACAAGGAATAACTTCATTTCAGCCTGCTTTACTTATGACCTCTGACCTTCCAACCATGTACTGCAATGCAGCTCCCCACACCACATCACTCACTTATCTCACATAACTCACTTTCACAGCACAGATAATCTTTCAACTTAACCATAACAAAAGATCTCTGGGAGCACATGGCTGATGTTGTCAGTTGTCTGAATTCCAAAGGATTTATGTCCAGATAAACCTGGGGCCATAAAAACAGCAGCAGCAATTTACTCATATTTCCCGATACTGTACATGTTTACATTTCTCACACAACTCATGATCTTCTATTTTCTTGCTACTTTCCTACCCTACTGTTCTCTTCAAATTCATTTTAAGACTGGCATTTACTTTACCTTCATTCTCATTTTCATTTAGAAAGGCTTCAACATGCTTGCATGCGTAGGCCTTGGTCACTTAATGGCAGGTATCCATGATGCTCAATCTATGCAGCCTCCCTATTCAGTCCATTACCCTTGAGGTCAGAATCCATGACCTCATCCCAGGTCTTTTTCAGCCTGCCTCTAGCAACCCTACCCCCAACATTCATACTTCTCACTTGCTGCACCCACCTGTCATCCTCCACCTTCTCCACATGTTCTTACCATCTCAGTGTGCTCCTCCTCATGATAACACCAATACACTCCATTCTCATCCTTCCTCCCAACTCTTCAATCATAAACCTAGCCCCCCTATGTCTCGCACTCAAGGACGCACTACACATCCATCTAACCACTGTCATTTCTGTGCATTTGAACCTACAAAAATCCTTTTCCTTTACTGCCTAGGTCTCCCTACTATACAGCACTGCGATCCTAACACAAGTTGCATACAAGGATCCTTTAGCACAGAGGAAGAGCCGTCTCAATGTCAGGAGAGGCAACAGCTCCCTGGACTTCCTCCAGCACATAACAAATCTCCCAAGCAACAAAGCTCTTCCACACACTCAAGAGACTCACCAGTATGATCAATCCTTTCATGCCTGACAATCTCAACATGCTCTTCCTGACACTGCACACATGAAATTGGCATTATCTCTCAGGTTACTTTTAATAACATTATATCTCTTATGCACCCACTTATCACAAATACTGCACTAGATGGAATTACTTCCCACACCTTTGTGGCAAATTGCATATGGCCACACTCCCTCTGCTTTGACAGTACTGCCACCAGCCCTACATATCAACACTTTTGTTTTATCCACATTTACTCTCAAACCCTTGTGTCCCATTCCTTCTCTCCAATTCCTAAATTGTTCCTCCATCTTCCTTTCATTCTCTGCAATCAACACCAATTCATCAGCATACAACATCGTCCATGG
>JAGKTI010000085.1:141345-164932 GCA_018397915.1 Birgus latro
GCTTTGGGTTTCCCCCAAAACAAAGCCCAAAACCCACCCAAATGAGCCTAAAAACAAGTTTAAAGCCAATCTAAATGGCCTAACAGCTGTCAAGGACGCTAACCTATGACTAACACCTGTAAATAACTTACTAAAACTAACAAACAAAATCTGAAAATCATCAAACATACATTTAGAAAAAATCAGACTTAGTAAACTGAACCCCAAAATGACAATGTTCATCCCACCACTGGCTAAAACACATTAATCTATGTCTAAAAACAGTTTACAAATCAACCTAAACACACAATTTTAGCCTAAAATATCATCAAAATCGGTAATAAAAAATTAAAACCCATCGTTAAACTGGGGTTTGGCCATCGTTATGCGGGGTATGGTCGTATACCTACCCCCATCGTTAAGCCGGGGTATCGTATCTAGGGGTATCGTATATCGGGGTATTACTGTATAATTGTGTGAGAAGAGATGAACAGCTATGTGGTAGGTGGTGGTGGCCATCATCCACTCAATTGATGAAGTGCTGCCTACTTCTTCCTTCACCTTTATCATTCTTTTTCTGTGCCTGTCCTCCTCTCTTCCTATTTCTCTCATCTTTCCTGTCACATTTTATTACACTTCTTTCCCTTTCAGGTGGCTTTACACTGAGTGACAAGCCTGATCATTTCCTGTAGGCCAGGAAACCATTTAAAACACTGGGTGGCAACCATATAACTAACCTATAAGTGTTCCCAACGTATTAACAAGTGAGTTGGTGGAGAGTTATTACCTTTCTCCGTAAAACAACTAACTCAAAGTCATGGGCACCCCTTGTGGGATTATGGCTTCTGGTTATAGACAGACAGAGAGAGATGGACAACTGCAGCCCTCAATTGAACTCATTATTGTCTTTGAATTTTTCATGAATATTTAGGGAGGATTTCAAAGAAATTTTGAAGCTTGGCTCAGGAACAGCACCTTTCTCCTCAGCTACATGGCTATGTTGAGATTAATTTCTCACTGCAACTAACTGGAATGCATTAATCAACTTTTCATAATCCTTACCATTTTTTGTGCTGATACAGCCCCTGGATTAAAAATAAAATAAAGCTGTAATCGAACATGGAAGACAGCAGCACCTACCTTTCAAGCCTAATGGACTCCCGCATGAGCTTCATGGCATGATCAATGGCAGGTTTAACATACTTATCCCGATATTCATTATTCAGTCGTGCAAGCCTTCTTTCATACTCCTCTAGGTATGTGGTAGAATTTCTCAGGATGATCAGCAAGTTCTCTATATCCTAATGAATGAAAAGTGAAAGTGAAATTAATAATAAATAACCTGCTGTATGATGTTAATAATCAATACAGTATATACTATGTTCATATAAATCTATCTATATATATACAGTATAAGTAAATAAGTAAATAATATATATATACTATACATACATCTGAGAGAGAGAGAGAGAGAATATACCAATGGGATATACTCATGTAAGTGAACTCTCAAAAATCCGTTGTCACAATAACCGGCTCAATGAAATATCCGGTGTTTTATGCTCGGTCCTATTAAAGTATTATCAGATGAAATTATGCAATATCCGGTGCTGAAACGGGAAGCAACTGGTGGTCCCATGCAATCTGCTGGCATGACGTATCACCCGGCTCAGACGAGGAACCAAAGGGCATCTGGGAACACCCCGTAAAGCGCCAGCCAATCAGAATGCGTTGTGGAAACGGCCCATCTGGCATGCCGAGACTACTGACGCTCTCTCATTCTCTCCTGTGGATCTCATCTAGTGAAGACATATCTGTGTGCTCTGCTCCTGTGACCAAGAGGTGGCAAAATCAAAGTGCTGTGACTTACTTTGAGGCATCCCATGCCTTGCTCATTGTTGTTGCAAAGCTTGTGGCCTCTCAGTACTTCATGCCCTAGTGCTCTATTGTGATACTGAAATTACAAATGCACACGTGGTGCCAAACCCCAGTGCTGTGACTTTGCTTGTGGTCCAATAAGCCTCACTTGTGGCTCCTAAGTGCTGTATGTCCTAGTGCTCTAACTACTGTACTCGACCCTAGATTCTGCATGTTGGCTGAGCTTGTGACTTTTGTGGTGGTACCCTGGTTGCTGCAGGTCCTGCTGGCCTTGCATATGGTCTTGGGTGTCTCAATGACTCCTCCACCACCTGCTATGAGGCAATGTATCATTTTCTTCATGGAGAAGACCATGGTCCAGAACCTATAAGAATTGGAGACCAGCCTACACTGCTAGCTTTTATATAGCAATTTTTACAAAATAAACTATGCAATGAAATACAACAAACATCACTTTACCAGTAATTATGAATCATCCATAGCCTAGCATGACTACTCTCATTAAATTTGGTACTTCATTAATATTACATGCTAATATGACTGCTTTCTCCCCGTGTTGTGTGCACTGGCGAAACCTGTTTGCCACTTGCCTTTCCACAAGTACTGCTACATAATGACTGGCTAACTTGAAGAATGACCTCTACTACCATCTTTAGGTTAATGTCAGGCAGGTGGCATAACAGGTTAATTTCACTGCTTTCCAGTACTGCAATGTTCAATACTAATGTATGGCAAATTGGTCACTTTCTGATAGATTTGCATTAGTGTGGAACAAGTACAAAAGTAGTAATCCAAATAACTTTCTTCTCAACAAAAATACTGCTTCCCACCAATAAGATGAACCTACACTAATTCCTAATAGACCAGCAATGAACATCACTTTGTAGATATACTATTACATTCTTCTGCTCCAGATCTGCAACACATGATCTTGACAATTTTTTCCTGAGAAATACCTGAAATACTTCTTTTCAAATTTTTTATCTAAATATGGTGTTCTCGTGCATTTCAGGCATTTGTTGATTATGAACCTGAATCTCACAGCCAGGCTGAATAATGACCATCACAATTACCTCACAAGCAATCCCTCAGTTCTTGCATAAAATATGTAAATACTTGCAAGCAAATGTAAAAACAACTTCTGAGTTAATATTTTAATTGTTTTTGTGTGATCAGAGGAATATGAATGCATAAGATTATCGTGAGATAAAGTTAACCGACAGTGTGAAGTCAACCAAATATTTACAAACCAGATATATTGTACAAAGGAAAAGGGGAAAAAGAAGTGTGTGGTAATCACAAGGGCATCTGCCTTCTTAGTGAAACAGGAAAAGTATATGGTAGGATACTTACTGACAGAGGGAAATAACAGAGGAATTAGTTGGAGAAGAACAGGGAGGTTTTAGGAAGGGAAGAGGTTGTGTAGAACAGATATTCATTCTTAGATGTTTAGTGGAAAAGTTTCTAGAGAAGGGAAAGAAGTTGTATGCAGCCTTCATGGATTTGGAGAAAGCATATGACAGGGTGGATAGACACGGATTGTGGAAAGCATTAAGAATATATGGAGTAGATGGGAAGTTGTTGAAGGCTGTGAAGAGTATGTATGAGGGTGCTAAGGCCGCAGTGCGTGTGGATGGCGAACTGAGTGAATTTTTCCATTTGAAGGTTGGACTGAAACAAGGATGTGTCATGTCTCCATGGTTGTTCAATCTGTATATGGATGGGGTTATAAAAGAGATACAAGGTAGGGCAGTGGATGTTGTAGTGGCCCTAGTGAGAGAGGGCAGTGTTTGGAAACTCCCTGTATTGTTGTTTGCAGATGATACTGTGCTGTTGAGTGAAGATGAAGGCGAGCTGTAAGGCTTGGTAGATGAGTTTGGGAGAGTGTGTAAGAAACGGAATCTAAAGGTGAATGTAGGGAAGAATAAAGTGATGGTCTTCGAGAAAAGTGAAGTCAGTGAATGTACAGTGAGACTGGATGGGGAGGATATGGAGAATGTGAGTGCATTTAAATACTTGGGTAGTGTGATGAGTAAGGATGGAAGTCTGGAAGGTGAAGTGCTTGAAAGGGTGCAGCTGGGAAGAAAGGTTGCTGGTTCCTTGAAAGCAGTGATAAGAAACAGGGAAGTGTGCATGGAAGTGAAAAAGCTGCTACATGACAGTACTGTGATACCAGCTCTGACATACGGAAGTGAAGCTTGGACCCTGTTGGAGGGACAAAGAGTGAGAGCTTTGGAAATGAGTTATTTGAGAGGAGCCTGTGGAGTCACATGGAGAGACAGACTAACAAATGAGGAAGTGAAGGAGCATTGTGGTGTGGATGTGGATGTGATAGGAAGCATTAGGAGGACCACATTAAGGTGGTTTGGGCATGTGGAGAGGATGGAGAGTGAGAGACTGATGAGGAGAGTGTATGTGAGTGAGGTGGAGGGGGGGAGAGGGAGGGGGAGGCTGAGGATGAGATGGAGGGATGGAGTGGAGAGGTGTATGAGAGAGGGGGGTGGGAGCTGGGAGCAGGGCAGTGAAATGGCGGGGGACAGAATGACATGGAGGAGATTTGTTTGTGGCCACCCCATACAGGATTGAGGCATCTGGCAGTAGACAGATAGTATATTGTATATCTTACATATACCGTATTTACTACGGCAATAAAATATACGCTAGAAATCTGAATGAAGTCTTGAAAAGACCAGAAATATTTTAACTTATAAAAAAGGTGTAACTTGAATATGAATAGCAATACAGGCCAACTTTATTTTACAGATTTACTTTATCCCACCCTGTGATATACATTTGATTTTTGCCAATAATGGCCAAAATACGTGTAAGATTTTTTTTTTTTTTTTTTTTACTGCCTGGTACAATTTTTTTTTCCCATATGGAGTGTCAGGAGTGTAATACAGTATGGTACTCAGACCTGGGCAGTAGAGTCGCGATTAAAGACCAAACAAAACAATGATCTTACAATAACACAGGCACTTAATTTCTCCCACAATTATGTAATAGCATGGTAATACCACTCAACTGCGTGTGAAACTGTGGGAAATGGGTGCATTTTTGGTGTTGGATTTCCAAATATGACGTGTGTTATGCTTTTGTCAGTCACTGATTGGTTTCCTCGACCCAACCTGACCCACGTGAACCCCATACCATCTGCCACAGCCTGTTGACCTCAGTGTTGTGTGAACGGTCGCTGTGATGAGAAGTTTATTTGCTTATTTTCTTGCTCCTCGTTTCCTCTCAGAACTCTGAGAACGTGGTTCCAAACTAACTTCAGTTATGCCTAAGCATCCTGAAAGTGCTCTGAACACAAGAAAAGCATTTATTCTGAATGAAAATGTAAAATTGTTCGAAGCAGTAGCGTGTGGTGTTTGAATGCAAACGATCAGACATAAAATGAGTCAGGATGTTTACAATGTGGATAGTTTTCTTTGTTGGAAAAAAAAAAAGTTAATGATGAAGGAGCAGCAAAATTCATGTATTCACCTTTTGTGCTATGAGTGTGAAAACAGAAAAAAAAAAAGCTTTGTGATCGATCTTTATGAACTAGCGGTCTTTGGTCAAGAAAATTCGGATCTTACTATATGTGAAGATACTACATGTTGACATAAATATTTAGGTAAGATACTTAAGTGAGTTCAGTTCTTGTGAATTATGCTGTCATACAAATTATACTTCTTGGCTGACTTGTTTATTTATCACGATTACTGCATTTGTGTGTATCTGAGAAGTGAGATAGGCAATCCCTCCATGCCGACGACTTCTTTATAGCTTTTTTTTTTTCCCTTTATTGTTGATGACTAATGGCTTTCAAAAACTTTCACACTGCATTTTCTATTTTTATTAATAAGCGCCGAAAGTGACGTGATGAAATATGCGTGATGATGGGCGGCCATTATTCACAGGCTGTTTGGGTCAAGTTCTTGCTTGATTTGTAATGAAACTCTCAAGAGGCTTAGTGGCAATCCTTGGTGATTAAAATTTTTATGGGGAGTATTAGGAGGAAAAACTAATCAGTTTGGTTAGGTTAGAATGCAGTAGCTATGCACTGCTGTGTCCAGTCAGTGAGGCTGTATGTAAACACACCGTCTTTGGTGTCTTAAGGAAGACGTATTTGTAATAATCCATCTTTAAATATATTTTTAACAAAAACTATGAGGCTCCTACAACCTAATCCCCTGTATTACATGTAAATATATGTCACGTTTTAGCGCGAATTTGATTTTGCACAAGGTTCTGCATAACCTACCTCGTGTTGTATGAAGACTCTACTGTATAGGAAAGAGGATATTTGCAGGCTCAAATGTATAGAAATGATAGTGATTAGGTGGATGTGCAGTGCATCCCTGAGTGTGAGGCCTGGGGGGACTAGGTTTACAATGGAAGAGTTGAGGGGTAGGATGGAACTGGAATGTATTGGTGTTGTGATGAGGAGAGGTAGACTGAGGTGGTTTTGGCATGTGGAGAGGATGGGGAATGATAACTGGGTGCCAAAAGTGAGAAGTGTTAATACTGGGGGTAGGGGTGCAAGAGGCAGACCTAAAAAGACCTGGGACGAGGTCATTGAGTGTGACCTCAGGGATAAGGGACTGAATAGGGAAGCTGCCAAAGATCAGGCAACAGGGAGAGCTGTCATTAGGTGACCAAGGTTGACGCATGCAGGCATGTTGAAGACTTCAAAAATTAAACGAAAAGAATACGGTAATCATATCTCGGAAATATGAATCTGGCAAGGATTTTTGGGTACCCATTACATGTAAAATGCACTGACAACAGTGTATTCCACTTTCTAATACTCACATCATAGTTCACCCTGGTATTCAAGAGGTTGTTCTTGGCATCCCTTAACATCTGTCTTGAGTTGAAGTTCTGCTCTTCAATTTGTTGGTTATAGATTCTGATTTCCTCTGAGTAGTTTTTCACATAATTCAGTCGTTCCAAATTTCTTTCATTTAGTCGCAATACCTGAAGGAGGTAAAATTTAGACAGAAATGATCAGAATAGAGCATGAGGAAATAAATTTCAATGATGCACTATTTAGAACCTTAAACAAAGAACTAATGCTAATATCAGAAACATAATAAGAAGGAGCACTAAGAGACTGTAACATCTGCATCCACCAACTGGTCTAAGGACTGATCATTTGACTCTGTACTATGACCAACTGCTCTCAAAATTGATCTGCTTCACTTCTGTCTGAGCCTTTTTCTTTCCACTGAGAGTTATTCCACTGAGAGTTATTCCACTGAGAGTTATCCCCATAAATTGTCCAAGCTGACTTTGACCTTAGACCATAATTCTACTAAAAACATTAGATCAACTCTTTGGGTGATCCCCTTCCATCATGTCTGGTTCAAATAAGATCAAAATTGCCTTTCTCTCAACCCTTCCATATTTGGTCTAAACTGGATACCAACTGTTTAAGATGATCTTGCTAATTTAAATTCTGACCTAGCACTGTACTTCATTTTTGACCAAGTGTTCTTATAAACAGTAGGTCAACCCCCTTGGCTATCCCTTGAACATTTTCACCAAATTTACCTCAAATAGGATAAAGATTGTTTTAGCTATTGTACTGAATTTTGCTCTCTCTCTCTCACACACACACACACACACACACACATAAATACTGTATATGCATGCGCTAACAGACAAAAGACTGGCAGACACAATGACCAAAACATAACCTTTCACTTTGTGAGTGCAGGTGTAACAAACATCAGAATGCCAATCATGGAATAACCAGGTATGATTCTGTTGTGGTGGGGAATGTGTAGACTACTTGTTAGCAATGAAACAGATGGAAGAGAATGGATGCAAGAGTAAAAAATTTACAACACCTTATGGCTACTCTCCAAACTGTTAAATCTTTTGCAGTATCTCAAATTAATCCTTTAATGATGTGGTCTTTAAATACAGTCGAATCCCATATTTTCTTAGCTATGCCCCATGGCACTTTGCCTTCAGCATTCATTTTCATAATCCTCATCATCTTGCTAACCTCTTCCATTCCTTCCAACACATCCACAGCATCTCCATTCCTTCTATATGACTGTAGCATCTCGGACAACATGTTCAAATCATGTTACTAATACACTTTACATCCGGCCATTCCTTCAGTAGCACTTTATCCAACCTCTGCCTCGATGAGGCACTAATCCATTTAACCATTCTCACCTCTGTTAACTCCAACCTGCTAATACTTTAATCCTTGACTGACCATGTTCCTCAAACAGACAGTATACACAGTACTTACAAACAGCAAAATTCCTTCACACACACCAAGGAAACACCAGTGAAGATGACACTATCCATTTTACTACCATTTTTTTTTTCTTTTTAATGCGAGGATGAAGGAACCAAAGGCTGAGCCCACGAAACAGTTCCTTCCAAGAAAAAAGCAGTACAAAACAGAGCCAAATTCAAGATCCGTTCATTTCAAGATGCCCGGACACACTGCGTTTGAAAGACTGGAGATTGTAGGAAGTAAGACATACAGACAAAGGGAGACAGTTCCAGAGTTGACCTGTTGCATAAATGAAGGACTGAGAATAACGATTAACTCTTGCATTAGAGAATTGGACAGAAAAGGGATGAGAGTTTGTTGCTAGACGGGTGCTAGACAGGTGGTATGCACCCGTCATAGAGGTGGAGGGATGCAAGCAGACAGTTCAGAGACGCAGTGACCATTCAAGCAGCGATAGAAAAGAGATAAAGAGGCAACAGTGCGGTGAAGAGACAGAGGTTGAAGGGAGCTAGTAAGAGGAGGAGAGTTGATAAGACAATAAGCCTTTGACTCCACCCTACTGAGAAGAGCTGTATGTGGGGAGCCTCCCCACACATGAGAGTTGTACTCTAAAAAGGGGCGAATAAAACATGATTTACATGATTCCCCGCGCATATGGAATGCTCAAAATTCACAACAATCTGCAACCTACCCTACACATCCCAGCACCTCTTGTGCACATATCTGTTACAGCTAGTACAAAAATTTAGTTGCTCTCCATATAATTCCTATGCACTGCACAAAACCAATCTCTGAATACCTTGTTTTGCCAACATTCACCCTAAAACCTTTGGCCTCCATGCCATACTTCCACTTCCCAAACTTTTCCACTACAGGATATAACTGTCAGCATATAACAACCCCCCCAGGCACTTCAATTTTGAATCCAAGTGGCATAGCCTCCACATAAAAAAGAAGTAGGGTTACAACAGACCAACGATGAACCCCAAATTCTCAGAAAACTCGTAACAAAGTTCATCATCCACTCTCATAAGCTTTTAGTTTTCCTGCACAGTGCTATGAGCACTCTTGACAATCCACTCATACACTTCCAGTTTCCTTATTGTTCTATGCATTTTTTTTTTTTAACCAGTCTCAGCACATTAAGTGGGTGTGGACCCAAAACTGGTACAGCTACAGTAAGGCTCTGCCTCTCCCAGTCAGATTCTACATTTATGCATCTGGAAACAACACCGGACAAGACAAACTGTGTGGGACAAGGGAAAGTGCCACATATGATGGTTGCATTAAGTGGACAGTGAGTGCCCAGCATCTACTCAATACAGTATATCTCAAAGAAAATCTACACTGAGCAACAAGCCAAAAGGTGTCTTGGACACTACCCTTAGATATATGGAGGTTTACGGAAATGCAGTGCTTACAAGTTTCATGAATCTTGAACCTGTAAAAACAGGGGTTTTACCATACCACTATTGGCACTTGTAATTTGCAGGCATAGTTACACCAAAGACCATATTGTACCAGTAATGTACTGTAACTGTTTTCTTTATGAAGATAACATTACTGTAGCACATAAGAGAGATGATGATGAAGTCAGGATAACCTCGCCCACTCTTATGACTTCCTTAATAATCATTCCAATTCTGGTAGCTTCAATGAAGACAAATGCATTTAATAACTAAAATGCTAATCACTTAATATAAGATGAGAAGTGCAACTGCTACCTGTGCAGCATATTCACCTCAAATAGGGCGACTGATTTTTCTATTAAAAAATCCAACACAAACTTGGCTTTTAGCGGTTTTATGTCTACAAGATATACTGCATACCATACTGAGTTAATATGTACTACACAGCCAGATTCAGCATTTTGGAAAATGGGAGGGGGGGGGTTGAAGGGAGTATTCCTAAGAAATTACCACAAGTTTAAATGAATGCTAACTCATTACAGTACCTAATTCCTCAAAGTATATTACCAAATACCTCTGTTCAGTGAAATGTTTCAATCTCTATCTATCTATACACAGATGCCATAATCCTGTAAAGGGTGGCCGTTTGAATTTGAGTTACTTGTTTTAAATGTTTCTATGATAATATTTTTGTACGATATTAACTGAACATTTTTTTTATAACAACATACATCTTTTTATTATAAGTATGGTAAATAGTGGTCTGCCATGAACATGAGGGATGTACACCCCCCACGTTCTCCCTAAATCCTTGCCTGTCCTGACTAGTGACTGAATGAGTGTCTGGCCCATTTTGCTGGGCATACTGTTTGTTCATTTCTCCCTCCATCATGTTTTTTATCTTGCCATGCTTTTTGCATCCTACATCAACACATCCTCAGGTTTGAAAAACAGGTTAGGATGATTATGAAGACAAAATATACAGCAGTGAGCATTTTCTCTTACTTCTAAGCTAAAATGTTACACCCTTGACAAATCTTTTCAACTTAAAAAAGCCATGAAGCAGTGTACACCCTTGTTCCTGAAGTAGCAGATTGGTTTTTATGGTTACTGGTATGTGATGCGGTTATTGCTGACTATATATTAATACAGTACTGAAAACATTTACTGATTCTCCTATCCCTAAGGCTAAAACAGATTAAACTACTGCAGTTCTCGCAATCCAATAATTTAATCAAATACTGTAAATAAATACAAAAGAATGTTTGAGGTGAAATTCACTATCAAGAAAATATATATACTGTACTATTAGTTACAGTTCAACCTTACCTCACTGGTTTTTCGCTTGGCTATATGTATTTTCTCAAGTAATTCTTTCAGCTTGCTGTCAATATCCTGGATGCGCTCTTCAATGATGTTAATCAATGAATCTTTCTGAGCCATCTTCTTTATCCTCTCCAGCAAGTCCCTAGCTTTTCTGAATACAATAAGAGAAGAAAATTAAGACTGACATGAAGAAAACACTGTATTAATATCATCTTCTCCTTACCCCACAGCACACTAAAATGAAAATGAGGTGGGAACTGGGAAAGACTCAGAAACATGCAGACGAACACTATGGGTCATACATCCAGTTATGTATTCACCATTCATGCCTTCAAATTCTCAGCTTCACATCATAAGCACTCTATTATTGGATTTCATTATGTTTTTTACAATGAACTGAGAATGCTTAGGTGGATAAGTAGGGCATCAATAATGACAGAGCTGAGAATAGTGTGATAAGAGAGAGACTTGGTACATGAAATATCAGAGAACTGATATGAACCAGTAGGTTCGAGAATGACCTAGGATGAGCTCTTGCACGAGGGCATACGGGACAGGGGTTTCAGATGGGAAATAGCTCAAGATCAAGACAAATAGAAAGCTGTCATTGGATGAGAAGACCAACATATGCTAGTATGGTCTACAGTCTGTAAATGTAGTACAGCTTACACAAGCCTATGGAATATAACAACTCTGTCAACTAATGTACCAAGTTAAAAGAGGAATGCAACCCCTGTGATGTGCATATTAATAAATACAGAAGCTCATTTGTCTATTTCTGTTCTTCATTAATTTGAAAGAGTAGTATCCTGGTCATTGTTTTGAGAAAGTGCTACAGTAGAACGCCGATTTAATGCGAGATGGGTTCCTCGGGAGGTCACCTTAAATTAATTTTGCACTAAACCAACGTGTTATTTTAATGGAATAAAACAGTTTGATATCTGAGAGAAACACAGAATAGCAAAAATGCTTTTATCAATTATTAATTACGACAAGTATATGCCAGAATGATAAGTCAGCGTCAGCCATTCCCTGCACTGAAGTCTGGAGGTGAATGGCATCGTTACTGCATGGTATACACAAATTCCTGCTGCCTCACTTAAAGCACCATGCCACATTACAGAGCATCCAACACCATGAATTTCTGCTCCGGCATAATCACTTGCCTTGATTTCTTGATATGTGGAGTAGCTAATGAAGTAGTGCCTGGCCTCTTTGACATAGCGGCAATGGTTGATGCACGATGTGGCAGTGGGGAAGAGTAAGTCACACAGCACAGTATGTCTGCTCATTAGGAAACCAGGACAAGTGAACTGAGAATGCTTTGTGTTGTGGGTGACTGTGAATGTGGGTCAGGGTGCGGGACGAATGCCCAGAACAGCGTTTGGTGGGGAACATTAGGCACCAAACTTGTTTACACTGGGTTTCCGTGATGTGTCAAATTTAGCTCGTTTAAAATAGGAAGGATCTGCTTTAATATGAAAATATGTATGTAATTAATTACAAGAGTTGTTTTAATTGATAATTTAAAATTTATTCACATTAAATCAATGTTCCACTGTATAAGCTACTGGTTATATGTTCAAATCATGCTCCTGCTATATAGATGAGACCACATACCACCACCACTACCACCATCACCACCACCAGTACCACCATGATCTGGAAACCAATGTCACTGAGATCATCACCAACTAAACACCAACGTCACCATCATATTAACTACCCAGACACCAACATAAGCATGTCCAGACACCATTATCAATACCTGCAATGTGCCAACATGCTCATCAGTCACACATCACAGTCATAACCACCAAGACACAATTATACCAAGATGCCACCAACACCACCACCTTCTCCACTACAGGATCTAGATGACAATACTGTAAGGAAATGGCCACAGAAAATAAAGAGGAGAGAGTTTATAAATGCAACAAAAACTATGTAACACTAATGAAAACAAATAAATCTACTAACCTCAGTTCAGTCCTAGCTTCCTGCTCAAAGGAAGTAAAGCTGCGTCTCTGTATCTCTTTCAGTATCTTTTCTGCCTCCAGTAGTACTAGTGAGATAGAAATACTGGGAGTCTCACCAATGGCATAGTTTTTCAGGTATGCAATGGTTTCTGAGGAAAAGAACAGTTTAATAAATATACTGCAGTTCAGTAATTGGAATATGACTAACTTCACTCGACTGACATCAGTATACAGACCATGATACAGTAAAGTTCATCTAGTAATGTCTACCACACTCTTAAATACTGCTTTTAAAAAACAGTAACATACTTGTTTATTTACACTTTAATGACAAGATACTCAACATACATTATCCAAACCTTATTTTCCTTCTCAAAAATATGGGGGCTTGGGACTCAGCCAATTACTGTGGCAGCAACATTTAAGGGGAAGGTGAACAGTCTCTTAACCTTCAGCAGCATTCGATGAGCAATAAAACTCACATACCTCTCCAACTTCAATCCCAAAGGGCCACACCCACTTGATATGCCTTAACCCACTATACCTCCAGGTATCCATTTCATGGTCACCATCTAATATGCAAAATGATTTAATGACTTACTAGAAACCACTCGACCTGTCAGTAAGAGTATTTATCAGAAGGTAGCATCATATGAAACATATGGGTGGTGGGCACTGCTGAACAATTACAAGAAATATATCTTGCTACCCAGCACCTTTCTCATATTATTTTGCCCTAGCAAACCTATGCAGTTATGTCCCTTAATCGCCAAATGTCATATTCATGAAGTATTATTGGCACTTCTCACACATGTAGCATATATTTTTCCTTTAGTAATGGAATGTTCCCTCACTGTCAGGAGAGGTGACAGCTCCTTGAACTTCTTTCATCCACTCCTAATTCTACCAGTGTAACCAACTTCAGCTCCCCATCCACCAAAAATATATCACCCTGATAACTGAATTCCTCTACACACTCCTAAAACACATTTGACCAGTCTAGCCTGGCATATCTAGCCCTCTCTCTTTGTTCATTCCCACACACAGCTCACTCTGTCTCCCATATCCTGCAGCCTGCCTGTACCTCTTGTGTACTTCCATTAAATTGCTCTCAACATTCCTCTGATATACAGCACATGGTCACATATGTTCTGACACCACTGTGCCAACATCCTCTCAGTTGATCATCATTCTCAATTAACCCACATTTACATTCAATTGCTTTGACTCCAATCCAACTTCCAACCCCTAAATCTCTTTATAGCTTCCCTTCATTCTCTTCAATTAGCATTATACCACTGGCATACAGCCATTCCCATGAAAGGGCAGTCATCCTAAACTTACTTTGCAGGAGTCTTAAAAAAAAAAAAAAAATAATGAAAAAAAAAATAAAACAAAGCAGGGGGCTCAGAACATAATTCCCAATGCACTTAAACATTCACCAAGAATTCACACTCGGGCCACCATTCCCTCCACATGTCATAGCCACTCTGATAATCCACTCATCATCATCAAACTTCCCCACTGTCCACTGTGACCTTTCTAGTAATTCTACTGAAAATTTCCTCTTTGTTTAGAGGGTTTTATTTTTCTTACCCAAAAGCTTTTCCTGGACTAGCCAAACAATAAATACTGCATCAGTAAGACACTAAACTGGAGATCATTAATATTCACACTCACCCTAATCATACACTCCACAACTCATCTATCTATTGTCAGACGCCTCAATCCCATAAGGGGTGGCCACAAACAAATCGCCTCCATATTGCCGTGTCCCCCATCATTTCACTGCCCTGCTCCCAGCTCACACTCCCCTCTGTCATATACCTCTCCACTCCATCCTTCCATCTCATCCTCAGCCTCCCCCACCCTCTCCCTCCCCTCCACCTTGCTCATACACACTCTCCTCATCAGTCTCTCACTCTTCATTCTCTCCATATGGCCAAGCCACCTCAGTGTGTTTCTCCTAACATTTCCTATCACATTCACATCTGCACCACAATGTTCCATCACTTCCTCATTCACCAGTCTGTCTCTCCATGTGACTCCACATGTTCCTCTCAAATAACTCATTTCCACTGCTCTCACTCTTGACTTGTGTCCCTCCAACAAGGTCCAGGCTTCACTTCCATACATTAGAGTTGGTATCACAACACTGTCATGTAGTAACTTTTTCACTTCCATGCCCAGTTCCTCGTTTCTTATCACTGCTTTCAAAGAACCAGCAACCTTTCTTCCTTGTTGCATCATTTCAAGCACTTCACCCTCTAAACTTCCATCCTCATCCACCACACTACCCAAGTACTTAAACTCACTCACATTTTCTATTTCTTCCTCATCCAATCTTACTGCACATTCAGTGACTTCACTTTTCTCGAAGACCATATCTTTACTCTTCCCTACATTCACCTTTAGATTCCATTACTTACACACTCTTCCACGCTCATTCACCAAGCCTTGCGGCTCCCCTTCATCTTCACTTAACAACAGAACCCTTTCTGTGACTAACTACTTGTATCTCGTCCAACAGTTTCACGCTCCTAAAGCTACCAAATCAAGAAAATCACTCTCCCCCTTATTTTTTTTTACCATCAAGTTCAACGTAGATATTGTTTAGAAGCTCTAGGATGGACTGAGCATCTTTCTTTAACTTGGCAGTGGGAGGCAATGTCTCACGGGCTTCTGTCTCCATTGCCTGTGCCTGTTTGAAGATAAATACTTGCTTCAGCATAAGGGATGAACATCACAATACGTGTCTTGTGATACACCTTCACTGAATCATCAATTCATGCAAAGACATTAAACTGAATGCAGTAATTCCATAGATAGTAAAATCACAACTTTGTAACTGTACTGACTATAACACACATACAGCTGTAGTGTTGAAACATAGAGACAACTGTTCTCACCCTCCGCAAGAGGTCACGGGCAGTGTAGTCAAGATCAAAACTAACCACAAGCTCCTGTGACTGGTCCACACTACTGTGATAACGATTTAGCTGGAACCTTAAAATCTTGGTCATATTTTGGATCTGGAAGAAAAACATTGAATGTTCATGCGAAAGTAAACTTTCGAAAATAGTTCTTACAATTAATATATTTTTTGTTGTTGATATTCCAACTCAGAGCTTCTCTTAATTATGCACATTTGAGATGAAGGATGGATTTTAAATATAACTTTGTAGTCAGCATCAAAAGTTCACCTGCTGTTCTACTGCATGCACTTCACACTTACAGTCATTTTCCTCCCTGAAGCATCATATGGAAGCGATCCATCGACTGTATGGGCAGAAAAACATAATGATCCTCTCTCCGCTTAGGAATATCACTCAGCAGAGGAAAGGTAGAAGCAGATGTGATATATTAGGCAAGCTTTTGTCTCTGATTGCACCTCTAATAAGCTTTTTTTTTTTTTTTTTTATTTTTTTTTTTTTTACCCTAGTCTGTAACTACAGCACCTAAAAGATGGCAGCAAAGTCACCATCTACTCACTAAATATCACAGTGATACTGGGCGCTGATGAGAGACATCATCAAGCAATGGCATCAGTATAAGCAGAAATCTCTACTGTCTGGTTATACAACTGTCCCTTAACTCCCTTGCTCTCCCTAAAATGGAGGATGGTGACCTGCGGGTTAAGGGTTACTTCAGCCTGCTGTCTGGTGTGTTCACATCTGGTTGAGCCTACTGGCACTCCTCTTGATTACCCCTTGTTACATGGACATTCAAAGTTGCAGTGTACCTGAGAGCTAGAGTAATAAGGGTATATGTTTGGACTTCCATTTACCTCGACTGGGCTTTCTGCCTCATTCCTGACTTTGCTCCCCATAAGGTTCGCCTTCACGGGACAGGTCATCCACACTTATCACAATAAAGAACCACAATGAATGGGGATGGGAGAAAATTGGTTGCAATTTTTACCTGCTATACTCAGCTGACTATAATAATTTAGATCTCTCTTTCTCTCCACCTTTCATTTTGCTGTGTCTATCTATCCATCCATCCATTATCCAATCCTATGTCACCCCACAGAGAAGCATAGGAGCCCGGGGCTAGGCAAGTTGGTCCTGACATTTAAGATGAGAGTGACCAGCCTCATTCATCCCTGAGTGGTATTATATTAGCAACAAACCCAAACCATCCCTTTAATATAAACCTTCACTGGCTCAATCCAACTGGAGCGCCGTAATTACCCACTAAACAACCAGGCGCCAAAATTTGGTTATATGGTTAACACCCAGCGTAATAAATGGTTTCCTGGTGTACAGGAAACCATTTGGCTTGTCACTCAGTGTAGAGTCACCCACAGGCAGAAGGATGAGGAAAGAAAGAAGGAAAGAAAGGCAGGAGAGGGAGTGTAAAGTCATCCGTACGCAGAAGGACAAGGAAAGAATGAAGGAAAGAAAGACAGAAGAGGATTGAAGGAAAGAAGACTAGAGGAGAAGAAAGGGCAGACACCCGAGAGCAGCACTACATCGAATGACTGGATGGTGAGAGCCCCCACCTACCACATACTTCTAAGAAATAATGTCCATACTTTTACACACCATATATTCCATACTTTTACTGTAACACACCATATATTTCTTCTATTTCTGAGACTTTCACTTTTTAGACATCTTTGCTCTTGACATATCTGACTGGGAGACTACATTCCTAGCAGTGTCACACCTATTCAGTAATGCAGAACTGACTGTTATCCAGTGTCAAAACTATTACTGACAATTAGTGGAGCAAGGTGTGGCCAGGGTGGCACTGGCCACCCCTGAAACATGCCCGGCCACCCCACAGGCTATCCCAAATTTCTGGTGGATTATCTCATCCCCTTAATGAGTTCTCCTTGGGTCACCTCATAATTAAGCTAACTACCTCTTGGTCATCCAGTTTTTAAAAGCATAACTATGCCCTTATCCCTGGAGGACCATTCATAATTCAGTGTCCTCCACATTTACTATATGGCAGTTTACGGTACACAGTTTCTGCTGTGCCTTCTTCACTCAATGGAAGCCATTATTTATCGCAGCATTTCCCCTGTTTACAGCCATTCAGAATTAACTGTTCTTGCTATGCAAATACTAAAAGGTTGCATTCATTATTATGAGAATACCCATTTTTCCTATTTTCATCATCATCATCATTTGGGAACATAAAACTATGATAATATTGTAAAGAAATGCAGACTGACAGTGCAATTTATCTTAATTCTTTAGTAAAAGGATTTTTTTTTTTTTTATTATTCTGCATTAGTGTTGTGATGGGAAGAGGCTGACTTAGGCAATCTAGACATGCAGAGAGATGACGACAACTTGGTGAGGAGGATGAAAAATGTAAACACAGAGGGTAGAGCTGCAAGGCAGAAAAAAAAAAAAAGTCAGGGCTAATGAGCTAGGGCAGATCCATGCAAGCATGTTGGAATCTTCACAAATGAATGAACAAACAGCTTAGGGAATATCAGCATAGGAGAGATCTTTCAGGCAGAAAAGGTTAAAAACAATCTCCGATAACCCATTCAGTCTGACGATATAAGCATCAATTAATTTCTTTTTACTGTGAGATGATTTTATTCAGTTTATGGAGAAACATAAGGTTGTAAAGGGGTTAATGGAGAGTGAATTTTAAGTGTCACAACAAAACATCTCTCCAAAGCTTAACAAAGTCACCTTGAATATAGGAAGAACAAACAGAATAATATATCATCGTAGGTTAACCCCTTCAGCCAAAGGACATCTTTTCAACCTCAGCTTACAGGAAACCTCTGCCTGAAGTGGTTAAGAATATATAAAATATCTAGTTCATGCAAATTACCTCCAAAACTAATTGTTTATATACACAGTAAAACCTCTTAAAGTTGGAATAATAGGGACTGAGGACATTCTGACTTCACTGAAATTCCAACTTATGAAAAGTGTGAGGCCTGACTAACAAGAAAAAAGAAGAAGAAAAAAAAATCACTTGCCATGTTTGTGGAGGGTGTAATCCAAGCAAAATGAGGGACTTTTGGTAGGATACAGAGGTGTTAGGGGGGCACATGATCACATCTGTGCAACACTTTCACTTCTGTGCAACATATTCTGATCATAATCACAATTGCAAGAGGCAGATGATGGGCCCTCACAGGTTAAAACATGATGAACCTAGTGCATCATGCCAAGACTGGGTTTTCATCATACAACATTTCATGACTTTCTGAGATTCTTATGACAATTTTTTTTTTAAATCTAAATTATTTTCATCAATGAATATCATATGCCATGCCAACTTAAGTGTAATCCTTATTTTTTAAAAGGGTGGTAGCACTCACTGAATGTAGTGCTGCTCTCGGGTGACTGCCATTTCCTCTCTTCCTTCCTTCCTCTTCTGTCTTTCTTTCCTTCATTCTTTCCTCTTCCTCTTGTCTATGGGTGACTCTTCACTGAATAACAAGCCAAATGGTTTCCTGTACACCAGGAAACCATTTCCTATCCTGGGTGGTAACCATGTAACCAAATTATGTGACCTGGTGGTTTTAAGGGTAATTAAGGTGCTCCAATTGGATTGAGCCAGTGCAGGTTTATATGCAAGGGGTGGCTGGGGTTTACTGCTCACGTAATGCCACTCACGGATAAGTGAGGCTGGTCACTCTCATCTTAAATTATCAGGACCAACTTGCATAGCCCCAGTCTCCTATGCTCCTCATTGGGCAACACAGGATTAGATGATGAAGATGATTATATATATATTTCATTCATTTTCATTTATCATCTAGTAATCAGCGCAGTAAATGCTTTCCTGGTGTACAGGAAATCATTTGGCTTGTCACTCAGTGTAGAGTCACCCATAGGCAGAACTCTCTCTCTCTCTCTCTATATATATATATGAGGAAGGCATGCCTCAATCGGTAGAGAGGTGAACTGCAGCCCCAACAAACCACAGTTCAAATCTCCACTACAGTGGGGAACAGTTTATGGATTTGAATTTCATAAAAAGCAGACTTTTCTGATCTACAGGAAGATCTGCTGACATGTCATAAAAACACCCCACTAATACCAATTCACCAGTCCTGTGTGTAGTAGTAGTTGTTCCCTAGGCAGTCTGGCCAAACAGCCCCAAGTCCCTAAGGAAGGCCATGGCTGAGACCGGGCTTTCCCACAGAGCTCTAAAGGAGTGTATGTTGTGTTGTTGGTATAGGTGACTGTGTGCAATGCAGTCTTCCATGATGTGCTTAATAGTATGGGACGCTGTGTTACATCCTGGGCAGGCATCAATGACAGAGTCATCCAGCCTCTTCTGATAACGAGGGCTGGATGATGCCCACACCTCAGCCTGGCCAGGTGGACCCTGTCCTCACGAGGGAGATAGGATTTAGAAGGATGGATATCAGGAGGCCGTGCATGCAGCTGTGTGTTGTCTTCAAGTGACTGAATGGAACAGCGAGTGATATGATTACGAATTTGCTTCTGGACGCTGGTCTGAGGCAGGCAGGGGGGAAGAGATGACAGTATTTGTGTATGATATCGTGTGCTGGGTGTTGTTTTGATGTTCCTTGGTGTGTGTGTGTGGATGTGCTGCCATGTAGTGTAGTGGATGCTGTGGGTTTGTGGCGGCTGCAGCAAGAATTTGGGTGCCTCTCATGTCTAGATGTTCCTTGATTTTGAGGACTTTGGCTCCTTGCTGTAGGTGGTCTGTAGGTGTAGTAGCTGTGCAGCCTGTGATTATTTTTAAGCCCTAGCATGTACTCAATATGGATGGTGGGTGTAGCGCCAAAGTGGTGACATGTGGAGATGTAGGAGGACTACTGGGCCTTGGCGACAGCCCTAGCACATACTCAATATGGACGATGGGTGTAGCACCAAAGTGGTGACATATGGAGATGTAGGAGGGCTACTGGACCTTGGGGATATGCCCTGAAGCCTTTCCCCAGAGTCAGAAAAATTAAAAATATATACTTTATATATATATATATATATATATATATATATACTGTACAGACAGTACAGTATATATGTACATATATGGGATTTATATTTATATACACAGTATATAAGCTTAACCTATACATAAACTAAAAATGCATGCACCAAAAAAAGAAACTCACAAGTCTGATGGTGGTCCAGGGGGCTGGAACTTCTCCATCATCAAGATCAAGTGAAGTGATGGCATATATCATTTCCTCCACTTCATCCAACAGAGTATCCACACATCCATCCTCACAGGCTAGGCAAGAAATACAGCTAATTAATATTTAGTTCTAACTCTATCTTTACCCAGACTCTTGCAGAAATTAGTGAGAATTCCAAACTGGTTCAGAAAAAGATGAAGGGTATACAGTATTCTAGGTGTTCCTCATTTATTCCTCCTTCAGGGCCTACAAGTATTATCTGATGATGAAAATGAAACTTCCTTTCCAGTACAAAAAAAATCCAGACAACATTTTCTTCAGATAGTTTTAGGAATCCCTCCCGGAAAACCTTTTCTACCACTTTATTCTATTATACTCTTCATTTACACCTCTAATATTCCACATCACTATATAAGGGAGTGGTAGGTGGTGGCAACCATCATCCACTCACTTGAAGTAGTGCTGCCTACTTCTTCCTTAGCCTTTATCATTCATTTTCTGCACCTGCCCTTCTCTCTTCCTCTTTCTCCCATTCTTCCTGTCACTTCTTATTGCTTTTCTTTCCTTTACAGGTGGCTTTACATTGAGTGACAAGCCAAATGGTTTCCTGTAAGCCAAGAAACCATTTACAAAGCTGGGTGGTAACCATATAACCAGACCAAACATGCTCCCTACGTGTCAACAAGTGGGTTGGTGGAGCGTTAGTGCCCCTCCCTGTAAAACAAATACATCAAAGTCAAATGGCCACCCCTTACGGGATTATGGCGTCTGGCAATAGATAGATAGATAGACTATACAAGCATGCCTAACTATATCAGGTCCTGGGAAGGCACAGGATTCAAGACTTCATTATTTTGTGTCCTCTCTGCCCCTTGGACACTGTACATGCAGGAAACACATGGATGATGTTATTTTTTCTTCATTCCTAGAAGAACTTGTAATAGTGCGAACATCTCAACTTGGACTTGAGATTCCTGCCCTGTGTTTATGATTCTGGGCCTAGTTACCAAGCCAGTAGCTTTACACCATCTTATGGCACTAACTCCCATGGTCACCAGCAGCTAGCCTCCTACTGTGACAAAATATAAACAATTTGCAATAACTCAGTCCTACACAGTACATGACTTCCTCTTAATCTGGTAAGCCATAGGCTGTCCTTAATGTTTAATTCTTGCTACCTTCTGAAAATTATATGAAGTTTAGGGGACATAATTCAGACTGGAGGAGGTAGGCATAGTGTTCAATAACTTCTTTGGTACAAGACATCTTTCTTAAGCTGAATATTGTACAACTGTTTGTCAGTAACACAAATAAGAAAAGTCATTACCATACTGAAGGAGTTAACTTACATATGCAACCAGTGGGAGAAGTGATATGTCTGCGAGCACACTGGGAGCAGTCTCGTCCTGTTATTCCCTCTTTACAACTACACAGGCCATTCTCATCACAGCCCGCATGGAGGCTGCCAAATGTGTCACACTTGCAGGGAATGCAAGAACCACCTGGCTCCAAGGGACGACCATAGTATCCAAAGTCACATCTGGCAAAATATGTAACATATTCTGTTTTTACTTCAAGCAAAACTGGCAACCACACTATATTTGGGGGATAAATCAGTTTATTAACCTCCCTTGCTCCAAGTTTCAGACAAGAGTGGCCCTGCATGATATAGTTCTACTTATTCATATCTGATTAATCATATGAAATTAGGCATACAGAATATAATATCAGTTTATTAACTTCCCTTGCTCCAAGTTTCAGACAAGAGTGGCCCTACATGATATAGTTCTACTTATTCATATCTGATTAATCATATGAAATTAGGCATACAGAATATAATAGGTATTCAACAAAGTTCATATCTAACCTGATAAAAAGCTAGGAACTGGTTTTTATTTCTTTTGTCTTCCTTACCTGTCACACTTGTCTCCAGTATATCCAGTGCGACAGTTGCAAACATACTCTGCATATCTGTCTGCTTGGCAAGTTTCAGCAAAGTTCTGTTGAAGTGTTGGGCAGGCACATGGCTTACAGGGTCCGCGTGCTGGATCTCCGTAGTAACCAGTCACACAAATTTCACAATGTGGACCCATTGTGTTGTCTCGACAGTTCTAAAAACAATGAGATTAAAAAAAAAAAATGTAGTAGGTACAAACACTTCTCATAACAATGCCATATGGTGACCTTAAGGATATTAATATTGACAGATAGCTAGGTTGTAGTGAGAACATATTCAATCTGCAACCTATGTGTTGGATTCTCAATATTCACATTACACTGTATAACATATTCATTCACAACATTCATGGCAATATAAAAGACCACCACACTTGCTCTCATTAAACTGTAGGATTCTGAAGCATTCAAAGAAAGACAGGATAAAAAAAAAAAAAAAAATGGAACCAACAGCAGACCCTAATTTAACAAAGAACCAGTATGTGACGACTTACTTAAACAATGACTAAAGTTAGGACGTTTATTCAATATACAATCGCATTTTTGCTTATATACACTCATAATGATCCTGTTTGAAGCCTCACTGGTCAATGTATAATCACATTCTTGCTTACAAGGTCTGTCCAAAAAGAAACCAAACTTTGTAAATGGCACACGAACAATCCAATGTTGTGTGATCATGAAAGGAGGTCTGTGAAGCGGTGACTCTGAGCTT
>JAGKTI010000085.1:169932-200768 GCA_018397915.1 Birgus latro
CGCGTGTACCTCGATGACTATGTGACGTGATGTGATGTGGGCTGTGTTAGACTAATGCTCAAAGATGCCACTACACAACACTCCCGTCACAATTACATTATGCTGGCTAGTTGGTGCGCTGTTTAAAAAATTCAGTTTCTTTTTGGACAGACCTCGTATATGACTGCTGACACACAAGCTTACAGTCATTTGTTTGCTTCAAGATGGCTTTGAACTTGGTCACTATCAGGTGTGTTAGTGTCAGTGATGGATCTGCAGTTTGGTGTCAGAGTTCAAGCAACAAGTGAGGTACAGTGTAGCAAAATAACTTTTTTTTGATGACAAGCAGAAAATGAAGTTCACTTAGGTGAAATCACAACCAGTTTGGGTGAACTGGAAATTTGTTTTTAGAAATTGTTGAAAGGGTAACCCTTGGCCAAAAACATTCCACCATTAAGCACATATTGTTACTGACTAGTATACGATAACTTGTTACGAGATGGACTTGTTCAAAAGCAACCTCATCATAAAATGAGGGCATGTTATACTCTCATGTTTATCAACATTTACACAACCACACTTCACAGTTATGCAATACAATTACAATTTTCAAAAGTACCAGCACAGGAGATTTCTTCTAATTATGTGTAAACCCCTAAATGCCAGGCTATTTTTTACACAGTCGTCACCTCACTACGGGAAATTTCTCAGAAATTGCTTGTTTTCAAACCTTAATATCTTGGAAAGTATAGCACTTTTGGAAACAAATTAAAGACCATATTACTCAACAACTTTCTCTTGTGATTGAAAGTAACCCCAGGTCTGCAGGTCATCACGCTGATGAGTATTGACATGAAGATAAAAATTAATTTTCGGCACGAGAGCAGGATGTGTTCGTGTGTCTGTCCGCGGCACCGACTATGGCTTTGCACTCAATGTGATAACTTTTCCACTACTAGATAAACTAGAAACTGTTGCATCCAAGGCATGCCTTATGACACTATCACTAAGCCCATTTCTAGTATCCTTGGAAAGAGTCTTGGCAAGGGTGGCTGATGCAATTGGATACAGGCAGTGCAGTTGGAATCAGACAAACAGGAATCTGAAGGCATCGTTGTGCACCACAGGACAGACTGACTCTTGCCTGTATCCTATGGAGGGACTCCCTCCCTACCCTTTTGGAGCCGAGATGAAATGGCGGCCAGTTCAAATTGTGGCAGGAAGTCACTTGCATGTATTGCCGCTACCCAGCGGCCATGTAGCACCTCGATTGTGATGTGTATGGACGTTATCCAGCGGTTAAGGGTTAATACCCATACACACACATGCTCGCATGAACTGAACTAAATGAGGAATTAGATGCTAAACTGGGAATTACATTATGTGAGCATGATACTTGATACACAGCACTCAATGGCATCAATTAGGACCAATTAGCATAAATAATAAACCTTTAGCCAAAATGCTGTAATAGGCCTGCTCCACACAAAGAATGAAAACAAGTGCTGTATTTAAATACAGTATGTTAAAAGACAGATAACTGAAAAATTGGTTCCTCTTCCTTTAGACTATGGGTGACTTGGCACTGAGTGACAAGCCAAATGGTTTTCTGTACACCAGGAAACCATTTACTGCACTGGGTGGTAACCATGTAACCAAATTATGGCACCTGATGGTTTTAGTGGGTAATTAAGGCGCTCCAATTGGATTAAGCCTGGGCGGGTTTATATCCAGAGGATGGTTAGGGTTTATTGCTCATGTAATGCCACTCAGTGATAAATGAGGCTGGTCATTCATCTTAAATGTAAGGACCAACTTGCCTAGCCCCGGGCTCCTGTGCTCCTCATGGGGCAACACACGATTGGATGATCAATGAATGAATGAATTATTCACGCACTCATAATGCAAACAACAAAGCAACAAGAGTTACACTTCTTACCTGGCATATGCCAGTCTCTGGGTCACATGTCTCAGAACGTCCATTACACTGACATGGTCGGGAATCTCCCACCAGGTCAATAATGATGGTTGACTGGATGAAGTTGGGCTTGTACCATCGATAATGACCTGAAATGACAATGATAAACTCTGCAATGATATATAATATATAATGGCTTGACAGAAACCAACAATTTTTATAAGGAACTTCCATGTAACCTGTCTAACTACAACCCCTAAGAGTCATCCTCCTAGCTACCTATTTTCCCCAAAAAACCTGTTCCTGCATTGACAGATTTTCACTTATGGATCTATTTTTTCCCCTTATACCAATTTTCCCCATGGAAATGGGGGTTTCTAGTAACCCAGGAAACCAATTACAACACTGGGTGGTAACCATATAACCAAATACAGTAATGGGGTGATGTGGAGCCTACTATGGTGCCGCTGTTAACTGGGTGCAGAGTTGCAAATGCAGTGTACATCCAGGAACTAAACTCTTCCCTGTGCCTCACAGTAGGGAGGTACTATCTACCATAAGAGAACATTAGTTCATTGTATGGGATGGCACTGCTGGGGTGGTTACTTGCCTGCAGTCAATGAGTCTGCCTGACCAGACAGACCAGGATTACTCAACAACAGCATCCCCACCTGTCAGCTGAACAACAACGTACAGTCAAGTGGCCTATGGTGCATGCTTCTATGCCATGGTTATCTATGACATGGCAAGGTGCCAGACCCCCCAAAAAATGAACCACACGCATAAACTATACATATGGCACGGGTGCAGAAAGGTTTGAAATGCGCGAGCAACTTCCCCTGGTGACTGGAGAGCAAACCTCAGCCCTCGCCCATCATTCAGACCCCTCTCAGTGTGTAGCCAGACCACTTGTTGTCTGATCACCCTCCTGTTTATTGTGTCTATTGTTACATGTAATACATGCATTGACTGATTGCTTGATTGTGTGCGTGTGTGTAAAGTTGGGAAAAATGGGGAAATGTGGGGTGAAAAGGGGGACTTTGGGTGAATGTCCAGAACCATATTCTATTTTTCCCATAGGTTTAGTTATTTGTATGGCACGGATTTCTATGGTATGGGCGCGGTCCAGAACCAATTAGCCGTGCCTTGGGCAACTTGACTGTACCCCATCCATATGCCCACCAACCTCTACTAACATCATGAATTGCAGGTTTTCACCCCCAAGCACACACACATGCTGATATATAAACACAGTTGCTTTTATAGTACAGATGAGCCACTACAAACAACTGCTTCCTTGAACAGAGACTTCCCTTGTTTATAAGTGCAACTCCCAGGGATAAGGGAAAAAGTACATTATCCATGTAGAGTACTCTCTGTTTCTTGTAAATGATGGGTGTAAGGTACAGGAAACTTTTTCTGATGTAGGGATGTGGTACCCCATTGCATTTTTTGATGTGGAAGCATCTCTATGAGCAGCCCTGTCCATTAGTTGACAGCAATGGATGTTTGAAAAAAAGCTGCTTTACTGCACAGACTTTACTGAAGCCCCGTATTAGGGCCCTGTGGTTTTGCATCTCTATCACTTCTGAACTTGTTTCCTTATTTTGACACAAAGCATAAGACTATTGTCTCCTGCCTTAGGTTCCAGCAGTACTGTCACAGAAAAAGAACACATGGTGCAAAATCTTCATGTGCTATCACTTGAGAATTACTACCAAGATGTATATACTGTACTGTGGTTAGTTGCCTGTTGACATTCTGTTCTCACTCTCATGGAACTGAAATACCTCACATGTTGATAGTAGCCATTCACTAACTACTACAGTGTGATGATGATGATGACAATGACAGTGATGATGATGACAATAATGATGATTATGATGGCATACTATTATCAGGATTTTTTTTATAATCATTAGTGAACTATACTTACCAACATTAGGGTTCTGGCATGATGTCCCCATATATGCAGGTGGACATACACACTGCTCTACTCCTACAGCCACACGAGAGGATACAGGAGAGCCTTCAGTTGCAATGTCCATTGTCACATCATGAAGGCTGTACAATAAAAGACATAATGAAGCAGGGGTGAGATTTAACTATGTGCTTCCTAAGAAACTTGAAATTGGGTAAAGAAGGAACATCAAGCTTTGAAAAGGGTACAATACCCTAATATTCTATTTCTATTTACTATAGTATCTCGGCCACGAGGAGAAGATGAGGAGCAAGAGACTACCGAGGAGTGTGTGAGTGAGGTGGAGGGAGTGAGAGGGAGGGGGACACTGAGGATGAGATGAAGGGATGGAGTCAAGAGGTATATGAGAGAGGAGTCAAGAGGTATATGAGAGAGGGGGGTGTGAGCTGGGGGGAGAGCAATGAAATAGCAGGGGACAGGGTAACTTAGAAGCAATTTGTTTGTGGCCAACCCTAACAGGATTGAAGTGTCTGGCTATATGCTGTATATGATACACAGATATACAAGGTACAACCCAAAAGTTCCCGAAATTTGACTAAAAAAGGAAAAAAAACTTATATCAAGTCCTAATCACCACTGCCCCCTTTAAAGTAGTCTCCTTGGGTGTGCAGAAATTGATCCTCGTGCCTCTCCCATGATCGGAACTTGTTCTGGAAGTACTTGAGCTCAACTTGTTCAGCACCTTCTGCGATTTTCTCCTGGATCTTCTTAATGGTGTCAAATCTTAGTCCTTTCAGCTGGATTTTCATTTTTTGGAAAGAGTAAATAATCACAGGGGGCCAAATCTGGTGAATGCGAGGGGTGGGGACAACTGGAATGTTTTTTTATGCTAAAAACTGCTGAATAACAAGGGGTGTGTGTGTAGGAGCACTGTCATGGTGAAGCATCAATTTGTTTGTGTGCCACTCGTCTGTCCTTACAGTGCCAGACAAAATGTGATGGCAAGTTCCATACAATAGGCTAACAATGTTATAAACATCGTGAATTGTCCTGCAATCTTCAAGGATGGTTGCACAAACTCCAGCCACACTGTCAGGAGTTGAACTGGTAGAAGGGTGACCAGAATATGCATCATAATATGTAGACATGCATCCGTTTTTAAAATGCTTAAACCATCTGCTGGTTTGTGTAACCTCCAAAGCATTGTCAGCAAATGCTTGTTTTAACATTTTATGAGTTTCTGCCGCATTCTTCCTGAACTTCACACACAACTTGATGCATACACGCATACACGTTGCTCTTTCACACACTCCATTTTTGAAATCGCAAAATTCGCAAACTAACCCAAACACACACACACACACACACATACACACACACAAAAACATGCATGCAGCAAACACATCCACCCTGCACAATACCAATTGACACACTAACAAACAAAGAGTGCGTGCACTGGCACCTAGCATTCATACACCGTATGACAAGTGGTTTCCAAAGTGCTTTCAAATTTTGGAAACTTATGGGCAGCACCTCGTATTGATATATATTACATAACACTTTCAATTCATGCGCATACTGCTTACACATTTGTGAACAATATTACTCACTTTCATTTTTGTGCGATACTCTGTCATTACATGCAATACAATGCACAGAAATCTGCTCATAAATCTCTGGTGCTGTTCCAGTTACTATCACTATCACTTTTCAGGGGGGTACTGAGGGGAACAGGTTTCATATAATATGATCATAAAAATTCTTTCTTAAGAAAATAAGTACGATTACCTTTCAAATTATATTTACTGCATAATTCTATCTTTAATGTTGCCCAAATAATTGCATAAAGAAAAATACTCCCTAGTAGGGATTTTCTTCAGTCAGGATTGGCAAACCTTTTCACAGATGTGACTGGAAAAGAGTGAACCTGGGGTTATTACTGCTCTAGACAGGTGTACCAGACACAGTTCTATACTTTCACCATGAAAAAAAAAATACTATTTTAACACATGAAAAACATCCCTAACATAGGCATAGGGGTATGGTTAAAAAAAGACCATCCCATGGCAGTGAAAGAATAAAGTAACATCTTACCTGGAAATATCCTATACTTTAGAAGAGACCTCTTGTATCCATAAGTATTTTTAGACTTTAAATCACTGGCACCTACAGCTCAAATGGGGTAATATGGGGTGGGCTTAGATTTTTAACAAAAGTAGCTTTTTTTTTTTCTTTTAATGCAAGGAAGAAGGAACTAAAGGCCAGGGGCCCCCAAGATTGTTCCCTCCAAGAAAAAACAAAAACAAGATAATAGACAGCCTAATTCAAGATCCATTCATTTTGAGATGCCTGGACACACTGAATTTGAAAGACCGGAGGTCATAGGCAGTAGGAAATACAGACAGAGGTAGACAGTTCCAGAGCTGACCTGTTGTGAAAATGAAGGATTGTGAGTAATGGTTAACTCCTCCACTAGAGAGTTGTACAGATAAGAGATGAAAGTTTGTTGCTAAAAGGGTGCTATGCACCCACCATAGTGATGGAGTGATGCAAGTGGACAGTTCAGAAGAGTTGTGACCATCGAAATGGCAAACGTAAAGCGATAAAGATGCAACACTGCATCGAAGAGACAAGTTGAAGGTAGCCAGTAAAAGGAGGAGAGTTAATGAGACAAAAAGCCTTTGACTCCACCTTGCTGAGAAGAGCTGTCTGTGGGGAGCCTTCCCACATGAAATTTGTACTCTACAAAGGGGCGAAATAAAACTCATGAATAAAGTAAACAACTGTGCAGAAGTAAAGATGGCACGGCATCAACTTAGCACACCTAATCTCTTGGATGCAGATTTTACGAGAGGTAATAAAGTATGTTCTTTCCAAGATAAATCCCATGAAAATGAAACCTTAAGTATTTTAAAGATGATGGATGCAGATTTTAAGAGAGGTAATAAAGTATGTTCTTTCCAAGATAAATCCCATGAAAATGAAACCTTAAGTATGTTTAAAGATGATGCAGGATTGAGTTGGATATTATGAAAAATTAGAGGATACTCATGTGGATGATTTAGATGGGTTGAAAGATGTAAGAACTGAGTTTCTGAAGCACTGAAAACAAGAAGATTATTTTTACCCCAATCAGAGACAGGAGCCATGTTAGACATCAGGTGTGCAATAGCCTCATCCCTTGTTTGTTGCTGAGATGGATGCTGCAGGAAGCAAATGGAAGGGTGAGAGGTGAAGTCATCAGTGTATGAGTGAAGAGAGTTAGATGTATAGCTCAGAAGGTCATTGATGAATAGAAGGAAGAGAGTTGATGATAGGACAGAGTTCTGAGGAACACCATTGTTTACAAATCTAGGAGAAGAACGGTGGCTGTCTACAATAGCAGCAATAGAACGACCAGAGAGGAAGCTATTGATGAAGGCAAAGATAGATGGATAGAAACTGTAAGAGGGCAGTTAGGAAATTAAAGATTTATGCCAGACTTAATCGAAAGCCTTTGAGATGTCAAGCGCAATGGCAAAGCTTTCGTCAACGTCCCGAAAGGATGATGATCAGGAGCCTGAATGGTAGGTGAGAAGATTGCCAGTGGAGCATCTGTAGTGGAATCCATACTGACAATCGGAAAGAAGGTTGTGATAGAAAAGGTGCTTTAAAATTTTTTGGGGTTTAGAATATATTCAAAACCTTAGAAATACAGGATGCGAAGGCAACTGGGCAATAGTAAAAAGGCAGGGAATGGTCACTCTTCTTTGGGACAGGCTGAATGAGAGCAAACTTCCAGTAAGAAGGAAAGGTACAAGTTGACAGACAAAGGTAAAAGATTTTCCCTAGGCAGGGTACAGGTACAAAAGCACAGTTGTTGAGGACAACAGGAGGGACCCCATCAGGCCGACATGCCTTGCTAGTACTGAGGCCAGTGATGCCAGAAAATACATCAACTGAAGAAATGTCCATCATGAGAAAGTCATAGGGTGGAAGGGGTGGAGGAACCTCACCAGAATCATCAAGATGGAACTGGAGGAGAAAGTCAGAGTGAAGAGTTCTGCTTTATCAGTAGAAGAAACAACTACTGAGTCATCAGAGTGGAAAAGGGGGGGGGGGGGGGAAGATGGATGATGGGGTAAAGTTGTTAGAAAGGTTTCTGGCAATGTGTCAGAAGGAGGGGGAAGAATTTGAGTTACAGAGTTCTGAGCATTTAGTACGAATGAAATTATTTTTTGCAGAGCGAAGAACAGACTAAGCACAATTCCAGGCAAAAACAAAAAAGAGATGAGATTCAGGAGTGGTTTGACTCCAGTACCTTTTGAAGGCCCTCTCCTTGTTGTGGACAGCACTAGAACAAGCATGACTAAACCAAATTCTTTTTGTATTAGTCACAGAAAGGAATGTATGCCTCCATGCCCAAGAGAATAACCTCTGTAATGCGCATGGCACACTCAGGTGGCTCTCGGCCATGGAAGCAATAAACATTCCACGCAAAATCAAAGAAGTTCTACCTGAGGGGCTCCCAATCAGCAACTCCAAAATGCCACAGCCACTGCTTCTTGGGAGGGTCCACAGGCCTTACTGGGGCAACAGGACAGGTTATGGTGATAAGGTTGTGATCGGAGAAGCTTAACAGAGAGAAAAGATTACCATCGTAAGCAGAAGATGGTCAAGGATATGGGTAGGGTGCTGTACAGGCTGCTCTAGGTCATTAATGATAGAATAGATGTAGGCTTCTTTACCAGGTGGATCAGTTAAAAGAGTGGTGAGCCAAAGGTGGTGGTGAACACTGAAATCACCTACCATGGAGATTTCAGAGGAAGAAGAAACTGATGTGTTCCATCTTAGAAGTAGGATAGTTGAAGAATTTTTCATAGTCAGTAGAATCAGGGAATAAGTAAACAGCACAGATATATTTAGTCTGAGACTGACAGGATACCTGAAGCCAGAGAGTTGAGATGTCAGAAGATTCATGTTCGGGAACATGAGAGCAAGATATGTTGTTGCATACATATACATACGAGCCGCTTTTGGCTTTGAAATGCGTATAGAGAAAGTAAGATGATTCAGAGAAGGGCTAGCTATCAGTTGCCTTAGACAGATGAGTCTCTGTGAACACTAGAGGGTGAGGTTTAGAGGAGGATAGATGGAGTTTAACAGAGAAAAAGTTAGAGGAAAGGCTGCATATGTTGCAGAAATGAAGAAGTGAGTCAGACAATGGTTCCAGGCATCTTGCTTGGTCATCACCAGGAGAGAGACAGATGGTGGGGACTTTTATGGTCCTCCCCCCTGGGACCCTGAGGCTTGGTGCTGAGATGCCTTTTTTGAAAGAAATTTTGAATAAAAAGTGTAGTGTGTAACATGCATGTAGTTTGGTGCAGACAGTTTGAGGAATCTGTATTGGAGAGCATGCTGGCCTACGTGTTACTGAAACAATGAAAAAGTTCAGCAAGGGGTGATGGTCAGAAGCTAGTCCCGAGGGCTGATGAAACAGAACCTCCAGCTCTCCCTATCATCGGCTTTCCATCCACCCTGGGAGTATCGTCCTATCTGACTGATGCTACAGCCTACTCCTGGTGGCTACTTTACTCACGAAGCCTGAGTAGGATCAGCTGCATCTGTGGCACGAATGAGGATGTGCTGAAGATTTTGGAGTGCAATCATCATCGTGTCACGAGTTACACTCGAAGGATCATCCTTTATGCGCCAGTAATCCTCATGGAGCCTGAAAGCATCACAGAATGTCAATATGAAAGAAATGAACATTTAACACACCCAAAAGGATCTCTTTAAGATGAACATTTAACACACCCAAAAGGATCTCTTTAAGAAGAATGTTTAACACACTCACCCAAAAGGATCTCTTTAGGATGAACATTTAACACTCACCAAAAGGATCTCTTTAAGAAGAATACTATGGTTTGGCAGCAGCCAGAATAAAGAAAAACACATGTATATGTCCTATTGCAGAAAGAGTTTCAGTTATGGAAATACTTTTTAACTTACTCAGCCCAAGTAGTGTAACCCAAGTAAAAAAAAATTAGTGAAAAAGAAAAAAAAAATGTCCTCGGGATGAACGGACTGCTGTTGCTGTTGTTACTCAGGCTCATTTAATCATGAACCCAGTGGACTGCAAGAAACCCATTACTTCAACTAAGGACTCCCCAAGATCTTTTGTTGGGGTTTTATTAAAGGATTATGTGTGTTACAACAGTGAAGTGCATGAGAAGAGTAAGTGTACTGCAGCGTGCAGGGTGCACTGCTATGAGAGCTCCATGGATTGTTTCTGTGTTGGTAATGAAGCAAGGAATGGTGATGGCTGTATCGTAGTTTGGCTAGCTGTGCAAATGTCTCCCTGGGAAGAGTACAATACTTTTTGTGGGATGAATATCTGGTGAGGGTTCATGAAGGATGCTATCTGGCTGAGGTTTTGGAGGGCTGTGGTGGATCTGAGGTTGTGTATATGACTGAAGTGTACTGTTTGGTGGGGGAGGAGGGAAGTTCTTGAGAGAGTCAGTATGCATTGGGAGGTTGTTTATTTTCTGTTCTTTTTGCAGTAGGGGTGGTCCACCATAAACTTACATGGGTGGGAGTAAGTCTGTGCTAAGGCAATGAACAGTGTATTTTTCATATTCTCATGTTCCTAAATGGGAGTACTGTTGCTTCTTGGTGCAAGTGGCCTACTGTATATCTGTGGTCCTGAACATCCTGTTCCAACTCTTAAAACTTTTTGTGTTATGTTTTCTGAGGTTTTCCCAGGTTTCCAACTGTTAAGGTGGTGGACCAGCTTGAGCTAGCATAATCCATTATTATTGTAATGAACAGTTTATTGACTGTTTTTAGTAAGTCCTTCTGCTTTCCATAGGCAGTGCCTGTGACTATTTTCAAGGCATCAAATTTTGGAATGTTTTTTTATCGATGTTGTTTTAAAGGTTCAGAAAAGGTCATGTACATAACCAAAAATAATCCCAGAATTGGGGGGTTACCTCTCCAATGGGAGTGACTGGTTAGGAAAGGATATGAGGATGTTTGAGATTCATGTCTGTCCGTATACATTCATCTTTTTCTTAAGCTTAATATCTCATTCTCATATATCCATCCACCTTCTTGGCTTTCCACACTACCATCTGTCTCTAAAACCATACCACTGGTGCACACTCTCCATTCCCACTGCACTTCAGGCTATGCCATACTGGTCTCACACTCATATTTTGATGTGAATACTCTCATATCCTCAGACCATCCACTTGCAACCTCTGTACTTGGTTCTTACTTTGTATAAAAACCTTCCTAGCAAGGGCTGCCTTCTCTCATTGAGCCACTCTACTCTTCACTTCCATTTACCTCTTTTATATGATGATATACTGTACTTGGGGTATACCCTTCTGTGTTTTCCATCCACAGCAACAGGAACAGGATATGACAAAGAGCTACATTATATGAGTCAGTTAATAATAAATTCAATATCTCTACAGCAGTCTCACCTAACTTCATATCTACCATCAGGTGATATTTCAGGAGGGTAATATTCCAGTACAAGACGCCAGTTACCCTGAAGGGAAACCAATGGGTATGTCTGCAGAATTTGGGGTGGGAATTTCCTGGTGCCACCTGAACTGTGGATCCGGAACTTGAGAAAGCCATTGTATGATCGAACCTGGAAGGGTGAAAAAAATAATTACTATTCTTTTTAAAGTGTACAGTCATTTCTGTAAAGTACACAGAACAGTGTGTCTTATTTCTCCCCAGACAGTGTAAGAGGTGTGACCCATGATTTCTGCTCTTTATCCTTTCAAGAAACTTATCAGTTGATCCTGATGTTACTTTTTTTCTGTGTACACTATTTGTCTTACTCAACTGACTCAAATATGGATCATTTACCATGTATGCAGCACTGTCACTCCAAAAGCAGGCTGATTTTAGTGGTAAACTCAAAGATGTTTCAAATCAGTCACACAGTGATGTCTTTTGCACGAGTATTTATTGTTTGAAACCTTCTTAATAGCACTGGGATAAGTCTGTTTTATCTCTGTTAGGAGGGCATGTCCTTATGAAGCATATCAGTAGGCAATATGGGGTCACATGGTTCTTAGTAGGAAAGCAGTAGTCTGGCTAGCAACTTGGTTAACACAAAAAGTGACAGTATTAATTATTTTGAGCCTCTTCAATGTCCAGTCTCATGTCTGTTTTACCTCTGAGCAGGCAGTGATAGGTGGGAATGCCCATCATCCATTCACTTGATGTAGTGCTGTCTTACAATAACAAGCCTAATGGTTTCTTGTAACCCAGGAAATCATTTACTATGCTTGGTGGTAACCATATGGCCAATTAACAGGAGTGATGTGGAGCCTACTGTGGTGTCCCTGTCAAGTAGGTGGAGACACAAATGCAGCATCCATCCAGAAACCAAACCTCCACTCCTCCCCATGTCTCACCGTAGTAGAGTGTAGTCAACTGCATGGGGACATTGGTTCAATGCATGGATCCTGAGGTCATTGCTTGCCTGTGGTCGATGGGTCTTCTTGGCCAGAAAGAGTGAGATTACTCAATAACAACAACCTCTGTGCAGGTGATGACAAACATAATCCACTCAACATGGCAAGGTGCTTTCCACCACGATGGAACATTGGTTCACTGCATGGGACAGCCCTCCAAGGGCCGTTGCTTGTTTGCAGTTGATGGGTCTGCTCATCTAGTCAGACTGTAACAGTGTACTGCTAATGCTACTGCTACCTCTGTGTAGTTAAGTCCATAAAAAGCACATCAGGAGTCATGTTGGTGTTATATATGGTTCTTAATGGGAAAGCAGCAACCAGACTAGAGATGTGGGTAACACATCTGCTTAATTATACATACAGTAAAGGGACCTACTTATGTGGCTTCCAGGGACATGGTGAGCTTAGTTAAAATAAAACACTAGCTGCATAAGCTGAGGGTAATACTGTTGGCAGGTTACAATATGTGGAAAATTAGGAAAAATATAGCAGATTTACAATAATATGAAGTAAACTGTACTATATAAAATACTGATTTTAAGTGAAGTGTGCTGATGCAAGACCCATTTCATTATGCACTTTTTTAGATTTCTACTGCTTCTCTGCTTTCTTTTTCCCATTTCCAGATCCTGCACATCCCATTTACTCCTGAGTAACAGGACCAAGATGATGAAAGTGATGATGACTGTCTTGTCTGTGAGTGTACAGTATATCATCTGCTGGCAAGATGGCAAACTATTCTAATAAATCTTGGTACAAGTTTCCAAGTCTATGTCATAGAATCAATCAGCCACAAATGCCTGGGGATGTATTCTCATTAGGTATGGAAGCTTCCTTGACCTGACAACTCTTCCTTATGAGTTTACTTATGTACATGGCACATTAATAAGCTCCTGTCCAATCTATGTCAATATTAATAAATGAATAATATACAAACGAACAATTAAGGTGTAGCTTGAAAAAATACATTACAAAGTGTCAGGAAGCCTCCTAAACTGATGAGAATACTGTATAACCCTTGAGCACTAACCTTATCTCTCATAAAGCCATGGGGCAGCTGCCAATACAGTGGTGCATCAAAGAGGAGTGAGGACACTATTGAGACATTGCCCTCAGTGCCTGGGATGACAAGAAGCTTGTTGGTCATATTAAGTCTTGTTTCCCCAGAGCCAAAACTCAGTATTCTCTCACCAGGTAGTGCTAACTGAAAAAGGTAATAAGAAAAGATTAGAGGCAATAAAATGAAACAGTAGTTAGTTTAAAGACCATACTAAATGTGGAAGAACTGTGCCAGACAATAAACGTTTTCCATAACCTTGCAGCATAGATTGATAACAAATGATGCTAAAACAATTAAATAAATACAGCACTCTGATATGGTACTCTGCATGTGAAGCATCAAAATTATACTCTAGACAGTTGTAGCAAGCAACACTACATGCGAAAGTAAAATATACAGCAGTAATAAAATTTGCTAATATTACAAAATTAAAGAAAATACAGTATGTACTGCTATACAAAACAAGTACCACAATATTCTAAAACAAGTCTAAGAGTACTGTACAGAGTATGACATGCTCTTCATATAAATAAAGTTAATACTATTATTTATATGTAGAACTGCTTGTAAAGCAGTGATTATGACATTAAACTATACAAATCAGCTTTTCTCCCTATGATCATTATCAGCACCTGAACCTCTTCACAATGATGAAAACTTTTTTGACTCATTCTTGCTACCATCAAATTGTTTCAACTGGCTTAGAAAAGACTTTATGAAGTGAAAGTGCTGATGTAGGCTCACAAGTCTCCAGTTCAATACATGTTTCCTCAGCTGAACAAAACTGTATGTGATGGAAAGAATAAAATAAAGATATTACATTCAAGAGGTGAAAGGAAGAAGGGCAAAATCTTTGATCATCATTTTGCACACAAGTGCAGTGCAACTGAAGGCTGCTGTCTCCACAAAGCCAAAACTTAAAAGGAACATGCTGTAACAATAAAACATTTGTGATAATTTATCCTGAGGCTCTCTAAACTTTAGAAAATTTCCATTCAGTTTACTGTGATCATGAAGCATAGATGGAGATCTGCAACCTTGCACATTTTTGAAGTGCCTTTCCTAAACTTTCTGACTGCCAGTATGGATTCTGCCAGGGACACACCACTGACAATCAGCCCACCTTCCTTTCTGGCTCTTTGTCATCCCCCTTTTGGAACTTTGGAGAAAGCTATGCCATTCCACTTAACATCTCCATGGCTTTTGACCAAGTCCAGCACAAACCACTAATTCTTTTATCTGTATCTTTATCTCTACCTTCCTTTTTCATCATGATCAAGCAACTGTTGCAGATGACCACTGTTCTTCTACTTGAGCTATCAAAAGAGGTGTTCCTCAGAATTCTGTCAGGTCACCAACTCTCTTGTCTCTTTTCATCATGGATATGAGCTGTATGTCTAACCCTATCCACTTACAAGTATATCATTCACATCTCTATTCATCTAACAGCACCTCACAGCAATTACTTCAGGAATCAGGGGATGAGCCTATGGCACACCTGACTTCTGACTTAGCTCGTATCCCTATGGAAAAAAAAAAAAAAATTAAAGCATCAAAAACTCAACATCCTCTACATTGTCAAGATCTTCTGCAGGAGTATCCTTTAATACTCAGCAACATGAAGCTTAGTTCTTCGTCGTCTCTCAGTACCTTTGGGATTTTGTTCTCTCGGGACATACTGTGGAAAGCTCACCTTCCCTGCAAAATCCACTTCCACAAAACTAAGTGTGCTGAACCATATACACAACTTCTTTACCCTGGTAAAGTTGTTGACTTATTTGTTTCTGTGTGGAGCAGAACCCTCATGGGTGGGGCAAGGTCACTTCCCAAACACAGTTCTTCTAAACAGGGTGGAGTTAAAGACTTTTTGTCTCAACTCCCTTCCTCTGACTGACTTCCTTCAACCTTTCTCTTTGCCACACTGTTGCATCTTTATCTTTTTTCAATTGTTACTTCAATGGTCACTGCAAATCTGATCCATCTGCTTGCAGTCTCCACCATTATGGCAGGTGCACAGCACCTATCTCACATCACATTCTCATCCCTTTTCTGTTCAACTCTCTAATACAAGAAGTAACTGATACTCAGTTATTCATATATGCAAGAGGTCAACTCTGGAACTATCTTCTTCAATCAGTAATTCCCCTGTCTATGCCCTTCAGTTTCTTAAATGCAATATGTCCGGGCATTCCAAAATTAATCTGCATTTTCTAAACTTTGGGAAAGGCTGAATTTTTCAAGCAAGACTTTTACAAAAACTCTGCACTGACACTGCTTATTTCCACTGCACTTGTGCGAAGGAATTTGCTCTTCTTGCTTTAAGATACTTCCATGACCTTCTAATCAAAGAATGTAATTACGGACTTTTGGCTGTGCAAAAAGACCTTTAATATACCGTACTTTACACCGTTTCGCAGTATTCATATGCTATCAATTTGGGAGCGTACATCCCTTAACATACTTAAAGTTTAAATATGAACAGAACACTACCATACATCTAAAGTAGTACTGCATATATCAAGTATATGCTGAAAACAATAAAATCAAAATAAAGCATGAAATAATACGTATAAGGTACAATGAATGATAGATAAAATGGGTAAATTTACACAGAAACACGAGACAGCAAGCAGACCTGAGCAGGGTTTATACAAAGGATATATTCTTGAAGTAAAAAGATTATGTACTAAACAGAATATTAGGCATACAGAACAGATCTTACTCAACAAAAACATGAAGATGTGAAACAAAGCTAGCAAAAAATAAAATACAATGCAGATAATACAAGAAGACAACTACAACTATGAGACATGTTTCACTTCCCTTGAAATATGATTCGAGATGAAAATTAGCACAAGAATTGACAGAGTACCACCTCATGGTTGTACTGAATAAAAAATAAAAAAAAGAGGAAAAAAGAAAGAAAAGGAACTTTTTTTTACATAAGCCAGATGGAAAACACACTTTCAAAAACTAGCACACAGAAGCCACACATCAAAGCGTATTAAAATTTTCTTTTATCGGCATTCGTGGTGTAATTACATTGATGTAACAAATCTCCTGGGTGTTCCATGGTCGTACAACCACAACAGGGGGGCGGTTGGGATCGCTGACCCCTCCTGCCTGACGATACTCCACACTCAGTGATCGTGACTCCACCAGACGTAGCTGTAATTGTGGCCATATGGTGGTGGAGTGATGTGTGAGTGAAATGTACTGTACTGGTATTTGTGGTGGATGTATACTGATATGGCAAATAGGTGGTCTAACATGTGTGAGGGCCAATGTTACAACGTGCTGGTGTACAGCTGTGATCAGTTTAAGGGAGTAAAGTAGTGGTGTGATGATGTGAGTGAAAATTCATGAAGCAGTACTGTATCATACAGTACTGTTACTTCTGTTAAAATTACCTGAAAACTAAAGTTAAGATGGTAATAATAAATGTGTTGATGGGAGAAACTGAGTGAACTATTTTAACCTCATCAACCCAAGATGTTTCTCCTAAACTAAATAAAACTGCTTGGTGAAAATCAAAATAAAATATGAGGCCCACCACTGGACTGAAGGAGTAAAAAGGCATGCTTCTAACCCTTTCAGCATGAGGAGCTTAAACTGACTAATATAATCTGATACAGTATTACCCTGGATAATAAACAAAGTGGATCCAAAAGATAAACTTGTTAACCCATCCACAATAAGAGGCATTTAAGATGACAGACTTACACACAACAGTAACGACATGCAGTAGTACTGTACTATACTTCCAACATCCACCACCGAAGGGTATTACCAAGGTAATTTTGATGCATTAGAAAGAAACTTTCAAAATGCAGTACAGCATTTGCCACAGAAAGTACCCTATATAAAACTATTCCCAATCTTTTTCAAAGACTATACTGGGTACCGAACCATGCACTGCAATAAAACAACGGTACAGTTCAAGCATAAAACTGTGGTGAATTTCTAAACCATTCTCCATTAATACATACATCATTTCTAAGCTGTGTAATTAGTAACACATAACTGATATCATAATCCTTCATTTTTTTTATTTTTTTTTATGTGTCCGACTCTGGGCATAGGCTTTACAGCCTGCAATCAAGGCCCAGCCGTCCTCCTACATACTACATGTCACCACTTCGGCGCTAACACCCACCGTCCATATTGAATACATGCTAAGGCTGTCTCATACAGGACTGGTGTATTGGTATTAGCGGGGTTATTTTTACGAAATGTCGGCGGGTCTTCTGGTAGATCAGTAAAGCCTGATTTAATGAACTTCAAATCCTTAAACTGTTCCCTGCCTCAGCGAGGATTCGAACCTGGGTCCCACGGGACTGCAAGCCAACTCTCTATTGATCGAGCTACCGCCTCCCCTAAAGTTTGGTCATGGGATACTGCTAAAACTGAGTGAATGGAGATATAAGAAACCCCTAATTTATGATGGGAATTTACAGAACATCAGAGATTTTTAAATATGATCAGCCTTCATCCCACATTAAAAAAGGTAGTCAACAATGATACAGAAATGTCACCCACATTTCAGCATCACCATATGCTTAACAAATTAGTGTAAAAAATTTGTGGCTTGTCCACACCTTCGTGTTCTCAGTTTTAACACTGCAACCCAAAGTACCAAAGATTCAGGAGGGACTAAACTAACAATCATCTCCAGCAATTTCCACTGCCCAGCCATGACATACCAGAGGTTTCCACAATCTCCACTTCACCTGGAACATGCAAGTTCTTCAGAATTTAAGATGATTTGCAGCTCATTCTTGAAGATAGCAAAGCCAACACTCATTTCAATAATCTATCTATCTACTGCCGGACGCCTTAATCCCGTAAGGGATGGCCACAAACAAATCGCCTCCATGTCGCTCTGTCCCCAGCCACTTCACTGCCCTGTTCCCAACTCACATCACCCTCTCTCATATGCCTCTCCACTCCATCCCTCCATCTCATCCTTGGCCTCATCCTCCCTCTCCCCCAGATACAATATCCTCGTAGGTCTCTCGTTCTCCATCCTCTCCACATGGCCAAACCATGCTCACTTCCCTGTTTTTTATCACTGATTTCAAGGAACCAGCAACCCCTCTTCCTTATTTTACACTTTCAAGCACTTCACCCTTTAAACTTCCATCCTTACTCATCACATTACCCAAGTACTTAAACACACTAACATTTTCCATTTCCTCTTCATCCAAACTCACTGTGTATTCACTGACTTCATTTCTCTCAAAGACCATAGCTTTACTCTTCCTTACATTCACCTTATTAGATTCTGTTTCTTACGCTCTCTCCCAAACTCATCCACCATACCTTGCAGCTCCCCTTTGTCTTCACTTAATAACACAGTATCATCTGCAAACAATAGTACAGGGAGTTTCCAAACACTGCCCTCTCTCATTAATACATTACTACAGTGATGAGCTTTCCTTGTTGGTTATGTTCAGTTATGCTATGGGGTTTAGATGGGTAGCATGACTACAGTAAATTTTACTGATAAACACAGGAAGTGTATTTCTATTTTAACAGCCTAGAATAAAGAAATAATGTACACTTCCTGAGATGCTGGAGGGGGATGCCTTCACACAGTGGCACCAATAACACCATGCAGCTCTGTTGCTCTGTTTTACAAACATTACTCAGCTCCATCCCTATCCCTAGAAAGGGAGATGGTGGATGGCAGGAGAAGGGCAACTTCAGCCTGCAGTCAATGGTAATTTCAGCCTGAAATTGACTGGGTTCACATCCAGATGAGGCTGAGACCACAACAACATCTACTAAAACAACAAGTGCCTAATTACTGCAACAAAACTGAATTTAAGGATGCCAGGTAAAAGAAAAACTTGATACATAAGGTACTGCTTCACTGTGCTATCAAAGTCTCAACAGCAATGAAGACTGAGTAACAAGGCTGCAAGTGGAATGAATATGTGTTAGTAGAGTATCCACATTAATACATGGATGTAAAACTTTGTAATGGCATGAGTGTGAAAAGTTAGTATGAGCAGTGGAAATAGGACTGTTAAGGAATATGGGTGGTTTACATACTGTTGATAGACTAAGAAAATTCACGATTCCAAAAGAACAAAGAGTAAGAAAGTCTCTATCAAGTAAGAGGGTAGAAAAGTGTGCTTAGAAGGTATGGTCATATATGAGAGAAAGGCTAAAGATAAGATGGTGAATTGGATACATTAAATGACGATGAGTCTGAAGATGGGATGATGTGCAGTAAACCAGCAAGGTGGATGGATATGGCAAAGGAATAATAATAAAATCAGTGGTAGGTAGGAGTGCTCACCATCCACTGACTCAATGTAGTGCTGTTTTCAGGTGGCTGCCCTTTCCCCTCTTCCTTCCGTCTTTCCATCCTTCCTCATATGTTCATCTTTCCTTCTTTCTTTCCTCTTCCTTTTTGTCTATGGGTGACTCTACACTGAATGACATGCCAAATGGTTTCCTGTACACCAGGACACCATTTACTGTGCTGGGTGGTAAGAATATGTCCATATTATGGCACCAGGTGGCTCAATAGGTAATTAAGGCACTCCAACTGGATTGAGCCTGTGTCGGTTTACATTCAAGGGGTGACTGGGGTTTATTGCTCACGTAATGGCACTCAGGAATGAGTGAGGCTGGACACTCTCATATTAAATGTCAGGAATAACTTGCCTAGCACTAGGCTCCTACACTCCTCATGGATAACACAGGATTAGATGATGATGATGATGATGATGATGATGATGATGATGATGATGATGATAATAATAATAACAATAATAATAATAATAATAATAATAATAATAATAATAATAACAATAATCCATCCACCCATCACCCAATCCTACGTTGCTCCATGAGGAGCATAGAAGCCCCGGGCTAGGCAAGTTGGTCCTGACATTTAAGATGAGAGTTACCAGCCTCACTCATCCCTGAGTGGCAGTACATGAGCAATAAACCCCAACCACCCCTTGGATATAAACCTTCACCGGCTCAATCCGATTAGAGCGCCGCAATTACCCACTAAATCACCAGGTGACATAATTTGGTTACATGGTTACCACCCAGCATAGTAAATGGTTTCCTGGTGTACTGGACACCATTCGGCTTGCCACTAAGTGTAGAGTCAGCCATAGGCAGAAGGAACAGGAAAGAATGAAGGAAAGAAAGACAAAAGAGGGAGTGTAAAGCCACCCATAGGCAGAAGGAAGAGGAAAGAATGAAGTAAAGAAAGACAGAAGAGGGAGGAGGGAAATAATAATAATATGAGTAATAATAATAATAATAATAATAACAATAATTCATTCATTCATTCACCATCATCCAATCCTATACTGCCCCAAGAGGAGTGCAGGAGCCCAGGGATAGGCAAGTTGGTCCTGACATTTAAGATGAGAGTGACCAGCCTCACTCATCCCTGAGTGGCAATACATGAGCAATAAACCCCAACCACCCCTCGGGTATAAACCTTCACCGACTCAATCCAACTGGAACGCTGTAATTACCCATTAAACCACCAGATGCCAAAATTTGATTATATCATTACCAACCAGTGTAGTAAATGGATTCCTGGTGTACAGGAAACCATTTGGCTTATCATTCAGTGTAGAGTCACCCACAGGCAGAAGAAAGAGGAAAGAAAGAAGGAAAGAAAGACAGAAGAGGGAGTGTAAAGTCACCCATAGGCAGAAGCATGAAGAAAGAATGAAGGAAAGAAAGACAGATGAGGATGGAAGGAAAGTAGGATGGAGGAGAGGAAAGGCCAGACATCAAGAGCAGCACTACATCAAGTGAGTGGATGGTGAGCACCCCCACCTACCACAAATAATAATACTGTAATAATAATAACAATAATAATATTATCATCATCATCATCACTCCACCTCTTTTTCCCACCCACAGGTGGGGAAAAATGACAAAAAATGAAAAAAAAAATAAATAAATAAATAAATATAGCAACTAATCAGCAGCATGCCTAATGAAATGGGTCACACACTCATTCACTGTATATGAATATGTAAGAAACTGAAGTATGAGACCTGATGAAACAAATAAACTGATAAGAGCTTGGAATGGGTGAGTGAAGTAACTTATGTAGGAAGAAGCACATGACAAAGGTTTGGCACTTCTTTTTAAATTTCATGGTCGACAAAATGACTATTTCAAAACTATGTGTAATGCGTATTTATGCAAAGATGTGCACATACACACACACACACCAACATCCACCCACCCACCCACACACACATACACACACACACACACACACACACACACACACTCACAAACTGTGCAAATGGGTATATTCATGAGATGGAGCCAGGATTACATGCTTAATTCATACATGAATGATTCTCTGGCAAATTTCAGTGGACATGCTGTTGATAGTTCTTCCACTCTTATGATTTTTCCATCTTTGTTTTTGGATTCTACTTCTCTGTCTTTTTAGGTGGGATGACAATGATCCCGATGACAAGATTGATGGTAACAGCAACAACGAGAATACTGATTTCAGTGATGTTATGGTGGTAACAGACTTTTCTCCCTGAATGCTGCTGAAAGCATCACGACAAATGTGACAATGAGGTGTGGCTTAAACTACTGTATCTCAATCAAGTTGTGCAAAAATACTTCATATTAAAAATGTTTCAAAAGCAATTATAATCACTGCTGAAATACTCTTATAATGCTTGCCACTGCTTTTTTAACACTTCTGTATGAAATAAATTATACTGTACATCCTAAAGATCCCATAAGCTACATCCAATTGTACCATTTGACTTGGCACATTCCTATAAATTTCCAGGGAGGAAAATCTATAATCCACAACTCTCTTGTGTTATGAGAGAGTGAGGTGCAAGAGGTGAGTAGGTGTGCTGTAGTGTGAGGGGCTCTAATTACACTGGAAGAAGAAGATTATATATGAATTCTACTTTGTGATGACACTGAAGGAGATAGGGAGATGATCACATAAAAATATGGCAAAGTGCATTTTTTGTTATCTGCTTGAATGAATTACAAATCATCACCTCTGATTTTGAAGTCTTTGCACGACATCACATGTGAACTGGATATCCTGAAAAATTCTCACACCCTGAAGCATGGCAAGAGGAACTGCTGGAGTCACCAATTTTACCTTATGCTAAACCATAGCATATACAGAAATGAAATTCAATGCTGCATGAAAAGTATGATAGTTAACAACTGTTAGGTGGATACAGCACTGTGGTCAAGTATGCAGCATTAACTATGGAAATTAACCCCTTCACTATCACACAATTCTTTCCAAGATGAACAAAACTGTCTGATGGTAGCTAACATAATATATATAGTAAAATGTCATCACACTGAAGTGATGAATGGGGATAATTTTACACCCCCTTATTATAAGAGATCTCACAAAAGCTAAATAAAATTGTCTCATGGTAATCAAACACAAAAATTACATCATTTTACTGAAAGAGTTAAAAGATTAAGACCATGAAAAATAAATGCAAAAACAAGTATATACCAGGGGCATACTGTATGTCAGTCTCATATCCTTAAAATGTTCTGGAGTATGGTAGCCTAGCTTTGGGCTACCATTTCTTCCATGTGCCATTGAAAGGAAATCGTGAAAATTAAATCCAAACACTAAACGAAACCAACTTCTACTCAATCACTTACGGAGTGGGGACTGTAGGGTTAATTGAAATAGTTTACAATCTCTTCAGCCTATGGATATCTCTCTTATGGAGACTAAAATGACTTGGTATTAACTAAAATATAATTCTAAGTGTCCCCAGAATGAAAGGGATAAACAACTACCAATATATGGCAAGCAAAACTTATTACCAAAAATACCATGAATCTGTTATGAAGGGTGTGCCAAAAACACCTAATGTTTTTTAAAATAAAATAACGGCATAAATTACAGCATAAATATTTATTGTTTCACACAGATACATTCTTCTTATTATGGAGAGATAATGTGAAACACTACTTCTTGAAAACTGCATTAGTTTAGTGCCTACCATTGAGGTACTCATGTAGTCTAGCCGGAAGAGATGACATAACTCGCTGTGATGAGTTCTTGAAGTTTATGAGAGTTGAAGACGAAATTATAAACAGGTTACTGATGTCAGGTGAGGCCCATTTCCATATGTCTTGGTACATGAATGAACAGAACTATCGTTTTTGGGCTGAAAACAATTTGCATAAACTTATGCAATGACCTCTGCATGACACAAAAGTGACAGTGTGGTGTGCAATTTACTCCAACCTCATTATCGGCACACATTTTTTGAAGATGAGGAGGGCCGTGCTGTAACAGTGAATATCGAGTGCTACAAAGCCATGTTGGAAAAATTTCTGAGACATGAGGTAAATCCTCATCACTTATGGTTCCAGCAAGATAGAGCCACTGCTCATACCACACGTGTTCCCGGGCAAGGTTATTTCTAGCTTTGGGAACATAAACTGGCCTGCCCGCTCGCCCGATCGCACTCCACCGGATTACTTTTTGTGGGACTATGTGAAGCAAACAGTTTATGAGACACGTCCAGCCAGTATCAAAGAGCTAAAAGATTGAAATCACAAGTGCATTTGGGAGATCCTGCAAGACATGTTGTAGCGAGTTATGTCATCTTTTCTGATCAGACTACATGAGTGTATTAACCTCGCTGGTGGACACTTAATTAATGTAATTTTCAAGAAGTAGTGTTTCACACTGACTCTCCTTAACAAGAAGAATGCATCTGGTGAAACAATAAACATTTATGCTGCTACTTTATTTTAAAAACTGTCAGGTGTTTTTCGTGCACCCAGAAGGAATGCCATACGGTAAATGAAACTACAGTATCCAACAGAACTTAAGACATGTTAATGTTGTAATGCACAGTGATGGCAAAGAAAACCATGGGATCATAAGTATGAAAATAATCAAAGGAATAAATAGAATTAATTCATCCACTTCTTCAACTACTCCAATTTCCTCAAAATCTCTCTACAAGCCATTTCTAATCCCAGCTTCCTTAAAGACACCCAGAATTCCATAATCAATATCATCAATACCTTTTATTACACTTTCTCCCTCAGGTTTGTACTGTAAAATGAATAACTTTCATTAATCTCCCTATTCTTAAAATGTCATCAGGCACTGCTTAAAAAAAAAGGAGGGGGGGGTGCCTCCACCTGTAATTCAATACAACCAACAAGACCAGTGCCTACCTGGAACCAAGTAAGGTCAGCTTGGGTGCACTGGGTAGTTCTCCGGAAGCAGAAGCAACCAGTACACCCCAAGGGATTGTCAACTGACAGACCAAACGTTCCGCTCATGCACTTACCACATCTTAGACCCACCACATTTGACTGAAAAAGAAGATAAATATTGTAAATGATACATAAATAGGCTAGTCGTCATCATCATCATCAACATTATCCAGACCTCTTTTCTCATCTATGGTTGGGATGAGTTTAGATCTAGACTCTAGAGAGCAAGACAAAACCTGACAGGAGTTTGCCCACATTCATCTGCTATTGCACAGTGGGTACAGTATTAAGTTTTCTAGAGCCACTGAATCTATCTTTATGATTTAAAAGCTTACAGTTCACTCACGAAGTAACCTGCTGCAACATGAAATTAAGAGTCAAGAAACTGACTGACTCCCTTTTCTGATGCTCAGACTCAAAAGCTGGATGAAATTTAACTGACTAATAATGAAGAATGTTCCACATCCATTATTGTTTTAGCATTTACCTGGAGCATGTATTAACTTGTAAACAATTATGGGTAAACTTTTCCACTGACACATAAAAATGTGATATATTTCAACAATATGAATTAACTTCTACAAGTATATACAGTACAGTACAACAAAATCATACTGCTCACGTATACAAACCTTGCAGGGGCATTGACCACTGTTGTCACACTGGCATCGACCATTACCATCACAGTTCTGTGGGTTGGTTCCTGCTATGTTACACTGGCAGGGTATACATCGAGGGGATCCATAGTACCCATATGAACAAGTGCTACAATCCACACCTTCGTATCCTTCACGACAAACACACCGGCCTGTGAGAGGGTCACACTGTCGGCTCAAAGCTCCAACACCAGAGCAGTTACAAAGCTGGACAGGGAAAGGGATTTATAAACAATACATGAAACAGCAAATGTAGCTACATACCCTACATTCATTCATATATAACATACACAGCAACAAAATATAATGCACAATATACTGCCATTAGCAAAGCTCCAGCAGTTCAATGATTAATTTCATTCATACAAGTACCTGACATTTTTATTCACCTCACAGGAGATCTATCAGAGTGTCGGTGTATATAATGGCTGTCTCTGATCCCTCTAACTTGAATGGGTTAAACTAACTTGAAATGAATAAAACCATCTAGAGACAGTAAGAAACAATTTTTTGTATATAAATCTGGATTGAAAAGATTAAACAATGACTGGAATGGGCTGTACAAAACCTACCTTGCAACCTCTTGAGGCATGGTAGTCCCAAGAGCCAGGAGCACACCTCTCACAGTGATCACCCTCTGTGTTAGCTGGACATATACATCGGCCAGAGTTGGGGTCACAGTATCGTCCAGGACCACCACATGGGTCGCATGCTAAGGGAATTGCAATAAAATATTCGTATAGTAAATATATGTGTGTGTGTGTGTGTGTGTGTGTAACTCACCGGGTCGGTCAGGATCACTTGATGGTCGTGATCGTCAGCTTTTACCCTCCCGGAAGGGAGCTGAGAGCTCATATAGTCTGATCTATGGGCAAGGCTGTGACCTTCACACACGCACACACCCATCCCCTTGCTCAATGGGGACAGTAACCACCCACTTCGCCAGTGAAACTTTTCGCAACCTGAGCGAGGCGCGAACTCCCGTCTACCAGATGGCAAGCGAGAACGCTACCACTGCACCGGCTGTGTGTGTGTGTGTGTGTGTGTGTGTACTTAAAAGAATGTTGCAAGGCAGGGCAGTAGATGTCAAAGTGTTCCCTGTGAGAGAAGGGAGGGCATGGAAATTGCCTGTACAGTACTGCTGTTTGCTGATGATACTGTACTGCTCTGTTAGGGAAAGATGGGAAAAAGTTGCATGGGTTGATGAATGAGTTTGAAAGTGTGTGTGTAAGAAATTTCACTCATTCATTCATTATCCAATACTATGTTGCCCCTCAGGGGAGCATAGGAGCCCAGGGCTAGGCAAGTTGGTCCTGACATTTGAGATGAGAGTGACCAGCCTCACTCATCCCTGAATGGCATAGAAAATGGCAGTGAGGAGTTAATGCCAATGAACTGGAAGTAAATGGATTGCAAAAACTTATAAAATGAATACAAGGAATGTTTGGTTAGGGATGCTAAATCTATGTGTGGTTTTGCAAGGGCATCAACTTGCAAGAAAGAAACAGCTTGGTAGGATGTGAATAATATGAGAAGTGGCAAACAAAAGAAAGCAGTAGTTATGGTGGATACAAGACTGGAAATCTGATGAAAGTGGGAATATACTGAGAGGGAGAAATGTATGAAGAGGTTAATAACGTGAGAAGGGAAGGAAGAAAATTATGACCTGAGAAGAAAATGAAATTAAATTACTCTCAAAAATAGGAAACAGACTTGAAATGGGGTGCAAAACATGTCCTGAGTCTGTGTGTTCTGAGTATAAGGTTTGAAACCTACGCTGTAGCAAACATCAACCCACGGAATGCAAGAAACAGCTGTACAATGTTTACCAGAGACTGTGAGCCATAGCTCAGGCTGTGTCTGATGATAGATTTATTTCAAATTCCCCTACCACAACCAAGAAGAGAACATGTTGGCACCTCACAGTAAAAATCATCCTTTTGTCCCACCACCATCAAGTATTGTCCCAATTTCACTTCTGATGCCATGGTGGTGACATGTAATTGTTATCTGATGACATCAAACTTACTCACTTACACAACTTTATACAAGTTACTACACCTAAACAAAATTTAATATATATATATATATATATATATATATATATATATATATATATACATACAGTATATGTATATACAGTAAAACCTCACTATAACAGACTAATTGGGGCCCGAGCCATTCCGAAAAAAGCAACATCCAGACTTCCCCCCTGCCAACACGGACTTTTTCCAAAATATCAGACATTAGTTCGGCTCTTGCCAACAGTTTTTAAACTGTTTTCACTACCACTGTTGTACTGTACTGTATTACATATTCACTAGAATAATCAAATGGTATAATACATATATATAATAATAATGTACTGTACACTGGTAAACATGTCTTTTATTTACCTTATTGTGGTGAACACAACAGAAGTGGTCAGGCAGTCTGGACTGCTTCTGGCATTATAGGACTTTTCTGATATATAAGAATTTAGTTCGGTAGCTCCTTGATTCTGAGAAACGTGAATTCCGGTCTATTGAAGTCTATTTTATCGAGGTTTTACTTAAGTCATATTACTGGATACTCACGTTTACAGCCTTGTCTAGAGAATCCCCAGAATCCAGGAAGACAGGAATCACAGCGCTGGCCACCAACGCCTGGTCGACAACGACACTGACCAGTGGAATCATCACACTGGGGACTAATGCTGCCTCGGGAGTCACAATCACATCGCTGGCACCCTCGGCCAGAAGCAAAACCCCAATATCCTGCCTGAAGAAAATAAAAATAAAATTAAAAAAATAAAATAAGTACAGTACAGTAAATAAGGAAACTGAAAAAAACCTAGGTAGTCAATGTATACTACAGTATACAAGCACTGATAAATACACGACATAAACAGTGTACGTGTGAAAATTTATGCGTATGGATACTACTGTATATACTGTACCTTAATTGTTCCTATATCTATCTATCTATCTATCTGTACATCTACCAAGTATCTATCTATACATCTATCTATATCTATTAACTATCTACATCTATAATCTATCTATATTATCCTGATCAGAATAAAAATGATGTTCTGATGTTGGTGTCAAGAAAAAAATACAGTACTATATAATGTCTTGCAATAGTGGTGTATTTGAAGGCCACACTGCCGTAATGTATTAGCTATATTTTGCTTTTATGTGGGTTACTGTTCACTGCATAAGCAACTTCATCGGCTATGATAGAAAAATTCCTAACTTATAGCATCAGCTGTTCTCTGACAGTCCCCACACAAATGTATCTGCTTATTCTAAATGAGATTTGATTTCTAAGCAGTTCCTTGTACAGGTGCCTGTTCTGTACTGCTGTTTCAACATGGCCATTAGCATCTAACAAAAACTGATGTATGGCTCGGGGGTTACCTTTAACTTCGTTGCCATTAAGTTCTTCATTAGGGAAATTAGCAGAGTTATTGCGCTTCCAATCCAACTCATTAATTTCGCTTACAATTCACAGCATCGCTCACAACATAACACTAACACCACTCACGTGAACAGTATCACAGTATGAGTGGTACTGTTATGATCCTCTACGCCATGGTACAGGAACACTGCGGATGGGGCATTTAATCTTTAAAGAGATGTGTTTGTTTACATCTTGGTGGGCACGTGGCTTGTAACCTCGCAACAGTGCCCTGGCTACAGATTCCACATATCAATAAAACAGCTTTTCAAGTCCTTATTTTAAATTAATAAAGAATATTCTTAATTCACCATTAACTCCCATTAGCTCAATGTTGGACAATGGTACCGTGACGATGTTCAATAAAGCACGATGGTTAGACTCCGCCGTTTCAAGCACTGCATCGTAAGGTTTGTATGTATGTTTACTTTTCACAGCACAGTATGACACTACCAGTACAGTACCAAGCATCGAGGCGACTATGGATGAGCTTAAATATTTCTTATATTACTAATAAAAGCTACTGTTTTATCAAAGCATAGACTATGAATCAACAGGTGGTTCCAACTCGTACGCTGTGTTGAGAGGTATTAATCAGTGTCAACACAGATAACCACCATATATTCAGTATAACTAGTATGCTGGATTTTTCTATATAAATATTTTGAATTAAGTAATTCTTATACGTCGAAGGAATCCTGCAGACAAATGGATAAAAGAGTAGATTTAGTAGGGCGGCGGGTGGGGAGGAAAGGGAAGAAAGACAGGCAATGGGCCTTAAATCTCCAAGCCAACTTACTCTACAGGCAGAGCAGGTACGACCCACAATATTGGTCTTGCAGGGACACTGGCCAGTCACGATATCACAGGTACTGCTGGTGGAGCCTCGCTCGTCACACAAACATCCTGGAACACAAACCTGGTTAAACATTTCATTAGCACAGCAGATGTCTACGTCAAAGCTCACATACACCGAACATAATTACGCACCTTACACTCAGTATTCATTATTTTTAACGAACTGTAGAAAACGCAGTAACTCTATAACATGCCGGAGTGGACTTTCTGACCACCACTTGGTGGCAGAATCAGAATCCAAACAAGATGAAGGAAGAGAAGAAGGGAAGGGCAGGAGGAAGTTTTTGTTACAAGGAGGGTAGAAAAGTTACAAGAGGATGGACTAAGGGGTGAACATAAAAGGGAAGTGGAAGAGCGATTGGGTAAATATAGGTTGGAGCAGATAGGGGACGTGGAAGGTGTGTGCAAGATATTCACAGAAGAAATCTGTGCAGCATGCGAGGTGGTGTGTGGGGTGAAGAGAAGACGAAAGGAGGTTCAGGGAATAGCCTGGTGGACTGAAGAGGTGAAAGAGGCTGTGGCAAAAAAGAAGGAAGCATATAATGAGTGGATAAGGAACAGAGGCGTCGAAGAAGCTGAGAGACGGACGAGAGAGTTATATGTAGAGAGGAGGAGAGAGGTGAAAAGATTAGTAAGAGAGAGTAAGAAGAAAGTGGATGAAGAATTTGGAAGGAATCTGAGTGCAAAGTGGAGGGAATGTAAGAAAATGTTCTGGAAGGAGGTAAAGAAAGCTAGACAGGGTGCCAACAAAGTCAGTGGGGGTGTGAAAGATAAAAATGGTAGATTACTAGTGGAGAAGGGAGAAAAAGTAAACAGATGGAGAGAACACTTTAATGAACTGTTGAACATAGAAAATGAAAGTAATGCAAGTATAAGTGGCTGGGGAATGGCGGGGAGAAGGAGGGTTGTGAGAAGTGAGGAAGAAATCAGTAGGATGGAAGTGGTGGAAGCAATGAAGAAAGTTAAAATGGGGAAAGCCCCAGGAATTGATGGAGTGTGTGGTGAAATGCTGAAGCATGGGGGAGAGATAGTAATAGAATGGATGTGGAAGGTGTGCAGATTGGCTTGGGAGGAGGGTAGAGTCCCGGAGGATTGGAAGTCAGGTATAATTATTCCTCTGTACAAAGGAAAAGGGGAAAAAGCAGCGTGTGGTAATCATAGGGGCATTTGCCTTCTCAGTGTAATAGGAAAAGTATATGGTAGGATACTTATTGACAGATTTAGGGAAATAACAGAGGAATTAGTTGGAGAAGAACAAGGAGGTTTT